>CM077015.1:100061182-100364311 GCA_039090855.1 Macrothele yani
CACTTTTCTTTTAAGACATAATGGCATATTGCTCTTGAAAATTATGCTGTTTCTTCCAAAAGCTCTCCAGGCAAGTTTTGTACGCCGATTAATTTCTTCATCAATGTGACCCTCACTTGATATCTGCTGTCCAAGATAAACATACGTATCTGTTATCTCCAGTTTTTCTCCATCAATCGATAAATCTTCATTTCTTGTAAAAGCATTGAACATCACTTTTGTCTTCTGAAAGTTCATTTTTAATCCCACTTCTTTACTCTTGTCAGCAAGTTCCTGGATCATACTCTGAAACTCTGATGGGGTAGTTGCAAAAATGACTACGTCATCAGCAAAACGAAGGTGGGTTAGATAATCTCCATTAATCTTTATCCCTTTGTTTTCCCAGTTCAGTGATTGAAAGACATTTTCCAATGTGGCATTAAAGAGCTTCGGAGATATGGTGTCACCTTGTCTCACTCCCTTTCCAATTTTTATGTGTGTTGTATTTTCAAACAGCCGAATCTTTGCGCTTGCATTTTCATAGATGTTATTAATAATATTAATGTATGCATCTTCAATACCGCAGGATTTCAGAGCCGTGGTAACTGCTGATGGTTTCACCGAATCAAAGGCTTTTTCATAATCGATAAAAGCCATGCACAATGGAAGTTCATATTCCCTCGCTCTTTCAATTAGTTCTCTCAGTACGTGGATATGATCTATTGTGCTGTAGCCACTCCTGAATCCAGCTTGTTCTCTCAGTTGAGCCATGTCCAGTGTTACCTTCAAGCGGTGTGAAAGAACTTTAGTGAAGATTTTATAAACTACTGATAGGAGGCTGATAGGTCTGTAGTTCCTGAGATCCTCAATATCACCTTTTTTATGTAGCAGGATCATTGTAGCATTGTTCCAATCCTCAGGAATCTTCCCTTCATTAAGGCATCGAGTGAAAATTTGGGCGAGTACTGTTTCAATTTCTCCACTTGCTTCTTGTATGATGTCTATAGTAATTCCATCTTCTCCTGGAGCTTTCCCCCGCTTCATGTTCTTGATTGCATGAGCAACTTCTGCTGGGAGGACTGGAAGAACTCTGGTACCTTTCATGATGTCTGGAGTACATGTATCATCCCTTTCATATAATTTGGAGTAGAAATCTTTCACTCTTGTCAAAATTTCGCCTCTATTTCTTGTTATAGAACCATCTTCTTTTCTCAGAGCCATAATCTGTTTTCTTCCCTTACTGAGATGTCCCTTTGCTATCTTTAGGCTTTGGTTGTTTTCAATTGCTTTCCTCACTAGCTCACAGTTGAATTTCCTTACGTCTTCAGTGATACTTTTTCGTGCTGTCTTGCATAGCTCTATATATTCCACTTTGGAAGTCACATCTTCTTTAGTTGTCCTCATCTCTCTTCTTTTTTGCATCAACATTTTGGTTTTTCCTGATAATTTGTTTACATGCAACTTGTTCTTAGACCCAGCTAATTTTGTTGCTGTTTCCATAAGAGCTTTGGTTACTTTTCTGTTAACTTCCGAAATATCCACTTCTTCCGATGTTAGGCCTTCTAAAGCAGAGAATCTGTTCTTCAGTTCCAACTTGAAAGTATTATGGTGTTTTTTAAGGTTGGTTATGTCAATACATTTTGTTTGTCTTATGAGCTTGCCACGTTCCAGTTTAGTGTTGAGGTGCATCTTACATCTCACCAATCTATGGTCACTACCTGTGTTGAACTTGTTTAGCACACTGCAGTCTTCGATGACGAATTTTTTGTTACACATAATAAAATCAATTTCACTTGTCGTCCCAATTGGATGTCTCCATGTCCATTTCCTGTGTGGCTTTTTCTTGAAAAAGGAATTCAAGATGAAAAATCCTTCTGCCTCTGCAAACTCAACGAGAGTATTTCCACGCTGGTTTCTGTTGCCGTGACCGAATTTACCTACTGAAGTTTCATTCTGTTGCCGGTGCCCTATTTTTGCATTGAAATCTCCCATAATTATCTTCAAGTGCTGCTTACCTTTATTATTTAGATGACGAATTTCCTCATAAAATTCTTCAATTTCTTCTTCAGGATGACTTGTGGTGGGTGCATAAGTTTGAATAATCTGAGCCTGGTATCTTCTCGATAGTTGGATAACGAGTCGTGCAGCTCTGTCAGAGGAACTTTCAACTTCTACCACTTTATCCTTCAGTTTCTTGTGTATTATAAATCCAACACCACTAGTTCTGCCAGTATCTGTCCCACGATAATAGAAGAGATGTCCACTTTTCAGTTCAATGAGATCTTCTCCTTTTCTCCTTACCTCACTCAGCCCGACGATGTCCCACTTGATCCTTTGTAGTTCCTCTTCCAATTCAAGAAGCCTTGAATCAGAAGATAGGGAGCGTCCGTTGTAGGTAGCCAAGGTCAGCATCAAATGGCAGCCTAGTCCGGTCCTCCGGGGATTCTTAGCACCCTCTGCCTTCATGTCGCACTGGCCGCTGCCTTGGCCAGGTACATTCCAGCTGCCGGAGACTGAGGGCCAAGATTTAAGTTGTAGAGTCATTTTGGAGGTGTTTGGCCATAACTCACCACGCTGAATCAGAGCTTCTAAAATCTCGATTGAAAAAATTATTCCGTGTACTGATGCCACTCATGTCAATAAACCTTTTCGGAATATTTTCTTCTTAAAATATTGCATGGTTTCTCCGCCAGGGTGCATGGATATATATCTTATTTTTGTCAATATCTCTACTTCTAGGAGTCCGATTTGAAAAATTCCCTCTTTGTTGGATAGTGTTTTCAGTGAGACATGTTTTTCGCATAATTTCAAATTTTTCAAGTAATTCATAGACTTTCCGCTTGGGGGCGTAAAGGTAAATTGCGTTTCTCCTTACATCTCTGCTTCTAAATCTCCGATTTGAAAAATTCTGTCTGCACCAGATACAACTCCTAGTGGGAAATCCTTTGCACATAATTTCTATTTTTTTTTTAAATGGTATGGCCACAAGTGGACATAAGTTTAAATTTCCGCTTCTGATGTATTTGCAGCAAAATATGAGCTCCTAAAATTTGGATTGAAGAAATTTGTTCGTGGATCGATACTACTCACGTCGATAAACCTTTTAGGAGCATTTTCTGCTTAAAATAATGCATGGTTTCTACTCCAGGGGCGTAGATGTATATCTTATTTTTGTCAATATCTCTACTTCTAGGAGTCCGATTTGAAAAATTCCTTCTTTGTTGGATAGTGTTTCCGATGCGGCATGTTTTTCATTTAAATTCAAAATTTTCAAGTAAATAATAAATATTCCACTAGGGGCGCAAAAGTAAATTGCGTTGTCTGCGTTATTTCTGCTTCTAAAACTCCGATTTCAAAAATTCTTCCTCAATCGCATGCAACACCTGATGGAAAATCTTTTTCATACAATTTCTAATGTTTAGTAAAGATTGGTTTGGCCACCAGGGGCATAAGTGTTAATTTCTGCTTATGTATTTGCAGTAAAATCTGAGCTCCTAAAACCTTGACTGAAAACATTCTTTCGTGGACCTATACTGCTCAAATCGAAAAACCTTTTGAGAATACGTTCTTCTTAAAGTAATGCATGTTTTTCCCGCCAGGGAGCGTAGATTCATATCTTGTTTTTGTCGATATCCCTGTTTCAAAGAGTCCGATTTGAAAAATTTCTTCTGTGTTGGAGAGGGTTTCCGGTGCGAAATGTTTTTCATATAAATTCATATTTTTCTTAACGCCCAAGTCTCCAACCAGAGGATTTAAGTTCACGATTCCGTTTACAGCAATATCCGAGGGATTAGAAACCCGATTGAAAAACTTCTTTCTTCCGTCAGATGCTATTGTTTTCCATACCGGTTCCATTGACTTTGAATAGCTTTGATAAATTTAATTTACGTCTGAACGGATTCAAAAGACGTGCTTATTACACCCGACAATTCGGTGTCATCTTTCTTTTTTATTCTGTTACACAAGTATAGGTTCGGTTTCAGGTCAGGTGCATGGTTGCAAAATCATTTGACATCAAATAAATGTTGCTAGATGGTATTTAAAAATAAGGCTTACCTCATTCATTCACATATTCCTTTCACTGCGCTGTCAAACGTCCTTCGTTGTGACCTTCGAAGAGCTTAGCCATCACGACACGAAAAATCGAAGCATGATGGCAGAATAAAATTGTAAAAACGAAGTTGATGAAACACTATACGAAGTTTAAAAACCTGAATAAAACATGAAAAGACGAGCACATGCTAATAAAAACATTGATATTGACAGCAAAAACTTTTGGCAGAATGCCAGCGACAAAAGTAATAAAACATAAATCAACGTGTCCCCCGACCGTCATCTACGTCCTCCATACGCGTTTCCTCCATATAACCCGAGGACTTTTTCAGTGGCCGAGATGTTTAACTCTGATCGTCGCGCTGGTCCACCCTGTTCTGAAACTGCTAAATCGTCGTTGAAGGAACTTCATCATTAACGTCGTTACGTGCCATCGCGGTGGTGGCATCTGTTGCGAGAAAGGATCATTGTACTTACGATACTGTTTGGTGTTTTTGTATTTCCTTACTTATATTTATTTTCTTTGATTAAGTGCTTCCCGGCAAAGGAGAGTTCATAAGGTGAGTGACTATAGCTGTTAATATGCTCTGACTTTTCGATTGATACTGCTTCAGATATCAGTATTTGTCGTTGATTATGACGAGTGTTAATTGCTGTATTTTTGCGTTTTCCCAATCTGGTTCGGTATTATTATCTATACAAAATAGTATTAGGGATGTTTTGGGCTAATGTTTGAACCATTTAGCATTGTGTTCATTTAGTCTTACATTGAAATTGAGTTTGGTGCTGCCTACATATGTATATTGCAATATTATTTTGATTATTTTTTGAGTTATAAGTTTTATGTGATATACAGCTCATTGTTACATAGATGAACTGTTATTGTTATGCTGTGTAAGTAGATCAGATATAGTTGTAACAGTTTCTGTAATACCAAGATTTGCTTTTACGTATTATTTTTTATTGATTCCAGTTGCACTAGGTTTATATGGTACTTTTCCACAATAATGAATCTGGCATGAAACGGAAGTCATGGCTCTTTCCAGGTTTATAAGTGAATCCTGGAAAAATTCTCATCGGCTGCCAACGGGAATCAAACACAAAGTCTTCTAGTTCTGCGCCGGACATGCTTCCACTGCACCACAGAGCCCTCAAATTCTTCCAGACTCAAAAACACTAACTGGAAAACCACATGGTAGGTTGCTTCTTGGAGTCCCACACAGATGGTAAGCAGCAACTGAACAAGCATCTAGGAGGCGAACGAATAAATAATACACACCACTGACGTGGATATGGAACATCAAACGGAAGTCATCGCTCTTTCCACGTTTATAAGTGAGTCATTGAAAAATTCTCATCGGCCGCCACCGCGATGCTTGTTCGGTTTGTGCATACCAACTTTGGTGGATCACCAGCATTGTGCGAGTCTCCAAGAAACAACCTGTAATGTGGTTTGGCAGTTAGTGTTTGTCAGTCTGGAGGAATTTGAGGTCGCTGTGGTGAGTGGAAGCATGTCCGGCACGTAACTGGAAGACTCTGGGTTCGATTCCCTGTGGCGGCCGATACGAAATTTTCCACGACTCACTTATAAACGTGTAAAGAGCGATGACTTCCGTCTGATGTTCTTAATCCACGTCAATTGTGTGTATTAAAAAATCTTGCTATTACTATTTTGCTTACTGGTAGTAGAGACAATACTTTGCGTATGTTTGTTGCACGTGTTATTTATTAAATGCTCTTTATATCTCAAAATTTTAGTAGTTTAACCTTAGCTTCAGCAAGGCGGCTGGATGAATGCGTGATGACTCTTTTAATGTAATACTGGAATCTTGCAATATTATATTTCCATCTATGTTTACATTGGTAGAATAGTATTTTAGGCACGTAGGTAGGTTTACGATAAACTTCGTAGATTATATTATTTCCATTCTTCTTAAATTTAAGTCTAAAAAAGTAATGTACTATCATTTTCTTTTTCAATGGAAAGCTGTATGGATGGGTAAAGTGCCCGATACTTTTTAATTGAAATATTTAAATCATAATCAGTGTAAGAATATATTATCAACGTTTATTCACAATTAAATGCTTTATTAGCATCGACTATAGTTTCGCAGAGCGTTTGGCTCTGCTTCATCAGGACGAATGGTGCATTTCCATGTGGAAAAGTAAATACGTAATCAGTGTATTTCCAAATTATCAGGATATCATCGACCTATCGTATGTAAAAATCTGAAATTTTTCAGTGTTGTTATAAATCAATATCATATTTTCAGTATCTTACATTATTATTTCAGCCATTAGACCAAAAAGGAAAGATCACTTTGGTGTACATATCAGCTGTATATAAATAGCCTTCTTAAATTTGAAATAATTGTTGTTGTTGATGAAGTGGAATGCTGATATGATACTGTTTATTTCAGTGGTAAGTACATTATTTTCTTGTAAATTGTTTTCTATAAGTTCAATAGATTTATCAGTTAGTGTATTAGGATACAAGGATATTCTAATACACTAACGTAGTATAACTTAACATCATGTGAAAAAATCATTTTGATACCCGAACTTCTCTGTTTGGAAAAATATAAGATATGAGCCATACTTAGCATTTTAAGAGCGATTCAAGACGCTGGCTGAAACAATGAACAAAAAACCAGGATACACTTTGTAAGTGACTTACGAAAACGATGTGGAATAATCGCTCTGAAACTTAAAGAAGTACAGAAGCAGTGCACGCCACTTTTTCCTAGAGACACACATTTTTTTGGTTGGTGGCTAGGCTATTCGGCTGTAGTTAATGGATGTTCTTAGAGTTATAGTAGCTCCCCTCATTCGCATGCGCTCAGTTTGACACAAATTAATTAAACTTGAGTTCCGTGTAAATGTACTGCATGCTAGAAAATGGTACCTAATTCTCTTGAGTGATAAACTGTATTCCCTTAGTGCAATTAGAATCGAGGAGTACAAATACAAAGGCATTAAAGGAAAGTAAGGCTGAAAAATGAATGATAACAATAGTGTAACAGAAATGGGTCAAGCTTCGCTTGAATTTTATTGGATGTTTAAATGGTAAACCTAAGGTGTTTTTTTATAATAAAGAATAATACAGAATGCATACTAGTAAGTAAGAGGAATCACACATCCGTGGAGTCTTCAGTGCACTTTCTATCGAGAGAAAGAAGAGGAGAAATGTATTATAAGCAATCATCAAGCCTCGGTTAATCGTCATTGCTTATGACCGTCAACCTGCTCGATCGGTTATCGGGGAACATTTGACAATGTATTATTGAAGCTCAAATTCATTCGTGGGTTCACGTAACTCCACAGCTTACTGCAAAATCAACGTTCAAACACATAAAGGAAAACGTTATGCACTCAAGGAAGGAAGGAAGTGATTTCTAGCCAAATAACGTAATTTCGTACATTTACTTCAACATTTCTCATATTTCGCAGTGTTTATTTAATTTGTCTGAAATTATTTGTGTTTTATCGACTGCGTAGAGCACAAAGCTTGACATAAAGTACTTCTGCATGATCATAACCAATAATTCTAATACATTTTGGAAAATAATATCTGAAGAGAAGGAACATTTCAATGATTACCAAGAAATAACGGGTACCATTGAACTCCTTGTTCAACCGTTTAGTCCTTAACAAAGCCTACATCAAATCACCCTCTTTCAGTCTTCTCTATAATGTAAAAAATGTTCAAATCATATTTCCCAAAGTGTTAGATATTTGTCTCTTTTTCTTAAATGCGCTTTTCGCTTATCCTTTCATATACGAAAAACGGAGGCGAAAATAATGTAGACATCAGAGGAAAGCTTTGCGATAATTGTACTAATGGAGAGCGTCTTGCTTCCAAACAAAGTTAAAATTTGGCAAACAATTGAGTTACTTTAATATTAGATGTTACTATAAGTAAACCTTTAATCAAAAACCGGAAAGCCTGATGAAAGGCGATTTTATGCGATTTGCAAGCTAGAGAGATTTTTCAAGGAACATTTAAAACCAACATATATCATTTTCAGCAGATACCTTTCTAAGAGCTTCAATCAATTCTTAAGCATTATGTGTACAGAAACGTGATGGCATATCAATTTCTGAATGACTAGTATTATCATTAAAGGGAAGATATTCATATTTTGTATTTTATCGATAAAAGACATGATGGGCAAAAATAGGCAGATATGCTAGAAAAATTATAATATATGATGCATTAGTATGAAACGGAGTGGAATTTTTGTGGAATTTTTAGTGCAATAAATGACTGTGCAAAATATCTAATGTGACTCCGTGAGTGAGCTCGGTAATTAAGTAACAGAGAGTTGCAGCCTTACAAGGGAAACTATTTGACCTCCCTACGACAATCGTCACGGAAAGTTCTGTGGTGGACACGCATGACACCAAAATAACAGGTGTGAAGTAAGGAATTTCGTAATCACCCGCAACCCCTAGAACATGGCTTATAAAGGCGGGACGCCCGCCTGTAATGTATGCAGCAATAAATGTTAAACAACATTTACCTTTTAGATATGAGGCACCTAAATGTCGAGAGAGAACACGTACAACACCATTAAGTTGCAAATGTCATATACATACCTCACTTCGCTTCATGGTAAGGTGTTCAGAGAAAGCAGTGCTGCAAGCAAAGGTGAATCTCGCACCACGATCAGATAATGACGGCACTGGAATCACAGTCAGGAGTTTTGCCCTTGTCACGCACAGCAAATTTGATGTCCAACACTTTATGGAACGGAAGATCCGTTTGGTGTGGCAAGTATCCAGACGCCTTCCACGCATAGCGCAGCATAGTTTGGTACTGTGGTGCACACAACTGGTTGAATATAAATGAATGCAACTTGAAAATGAAATTATGTCATGAAGGTTGACGCCATACACCTCATCAGAACGTCTGTACTCTTCCATGCGTCGTGCAAACAGTTTGTATTGTCGAAAGAAATACACATCAAGGGGTTGAGGGTATTTGGTGGCTTTCGGTTGTATAATTTTTATGTGCAAATTGACGTCCCTGTTTCCGAAGGCTTTGGCTGACAAACTAGAGTCGGTTTGACCGTACCACGAACCCAGTAAGAGAAGGGAAGGTCCTGTTAGTTCTTGTTCCAGTACCTTACGCATCCAGGACAGAAGGAGAGATGTAGACATCTTACCACTGGTGCTGCAGTCACATTCTATATTTGGAGATTGGTTACGTCGTACTGTTTGGGAAACACGTTTGCCAAACTTACCACCCGCTTCCTGAAAGCAGATGTACAGTTTCTTTGCAAGGCGTGCTGATATGAACATAAGCACCTGAATGGTTTAGGAGTGGGTAGACAATGCAACGGATTGCACAAGAGCTTCAGTTGTCTTCTCCCCAATTAGTGAGAGCGTCCTGTTTGACGAGATTTCGTATTTAAATCGAGTTTGGCCTGTGTTGAACACCATGTCGGTACCAATTGCATTGGCAGTAATATAGTCCGTAACACCTCGTACAAACTCCAATGCACTGTTCCTTACGGCCGTGTCTAGGATAAATTCCCGCCTGTCAGCGAACCTCGTGAACTTGCGTGATCAGATTTTATAGCGGTGTTTGAATTTGTGCTGGAAATATGTGCTGGTTTAAAACTGGAGATACCCATTGCGTTAGCTGCTTCCTTCGCCCATGTCTTTAAATGCCAGTAGTGAATTGAGAGTTCCATGTTACGCGCATCTTGGAATTTGGTGTACATATGCTGGCGAATGCGTGCAGTTTTGTGTTCCATCGTACCACCACACTCAACAGCCGTTACTATTTGCCACACTGTTTCTGGTGATATCCTGTATTTACGGGCAGTTGCTGCAACGGTTTTCTTTGCGATTTTCACATTGTCGAAGACACTCTGCACTGTTTGTCCGGAAAATTGTTCGTGAATGTTTTTCCGTTTCACTTGGGGGAAGGGGGAGGAGGGAGGGGTGCTCGAAATGCTTGTCACGTTGTGCGCTGGTGTACCCGGTGTATCGCTATGTTCACATAACGTGTCCGACGTTTCATCACTATCACGCCACAATGTCTGTCATTCATACATGTCATCGCCTCCAATAACATGTTGCTCCAAAACGCTATACAACTGCCTTGCAATTCGACTGTCGATGTATGTTGGAGCTGTGTCGTCCGCTTTGTATTTATGCCTCCCGTCGTTCACCAGTATCTGTGCTACAGCATGAGGGTTAAAAGCCATTTTCTTAAAACCCACAACACAATATTGTATGCGTACGAACAGGCTCACGTTTAACAAACACTGACGTACACAACGTAGGACGACACCTTCCAGGCATGCGCAGTATCACCCAATCACATCACACCCACATTTACATATTGTTTGATACTTTATGCATGCATTCATTACAGGCGGGCGTCCCATTTACAAGCCATGTTCTAGAGGTTGCGGGCGATTGCGAAATGCCGTGCTTCACACCTGTTACTTTGGTGTCATGCTTGTCCACCACAGAACGTTCTGTGACGACTGTCGTCGGGAGGTCATATAATTTTCCTTGTAGTACCTTTCGCCAGTGCTTTGTACATAGGAAAGAAAAAGATCACCGAAAATACTATTGGTGTGAATGTTTTGTATGGTATTTCTAGACTGAGAACTATCCGGCAGCCGAAAACGTTTGGGAATTACTTCATACTGATTTTTATGTTGTCGCACGAACCTCTTGTAGAAAATTTTATGAAAGGCAAATGGCGATATCCTACTTTCTACATTCTGACTCATACCTGAAAAGTACATTTTATTTCTTTACAACAATTTCTTCACATACATAACGGATCTGGGCTTTCAAGTATTGTAATTAAAATAATGTCTAACGAAATGGATTCAAATTGAATACATTCTATTCCTATTTGTTTAATGTATGTCAAAATACATAGAGAGAGTACCTCTGGTATCAGAATTTGGTGAGAAACAAGAGTTGATGGTTTACAATCCGAAAACATAAACGTTTCCAAACATTTTGTCGTGGTACAGTTGTCTGGTACAAAAAAAACAAAAACAAAAAAAAAAACACTTAAGATATTATTAACCGGAACCTTGGTAAATCATGTTGCACTAACATTTCCTTGCCATATTGCGAAATTGGTACATATATCCAAATAAATGTTTTATATGTACCAAATCCTTCTTTTTTGAAGTCATCGAGAAACCCTTTCTGAGCAGTTTCCAATCGAACCAAAATTCAAATCACGAGATCGGTTGATTCCGAATGTTCATGCGTGAAATGTACAAATTCTGACACAAAATAAGTGCATTCCTACTGTAACCAATTTATATTATTTCCTATTTCCTACTTTCGGGAGAAATATTTGCTTTTTTGGTAAGTCTTGCGGCGTTTTCAATTTGAAAAAAAACCGAGTTATTCATTACAGAATCTGTAGAATTCGCTATTTAATACTTTTTTTCAAAATCTAACGATACTCATATTTGTTTGACTACCTATTCATGCATTCTTTTGGAAGGGGGCAGCATATTATATTTCTGCACAGCATCCTAGCAATGTGCGAAGAAAGAAAAGCGCGTAAATCATTTTTAACTCGTAGCAGCCGCAGATTATAGTTTATTAATTTAAGTTCTTTTGATTTTAAATGGTTCATCGAGAGACGTATGTTCAGAAAACACAATGTTTCAATCTTTTAACGCGTAACGTGTTAGATTTTTATTTATTTTTGTACTAACAAATTAAAATGAAATGTTCTTTATCCTCGTTTGAATAACGTAAGAGAAAAAAAAGACTCCGATTAATTCTGTAGGCGCGTAATGTTGACTAGACAAAAATGACTTTTCTATTATTTCCGTCCGTACGTTAAGGAAATACGCTATCTACCAACAAGTAATTGGACACCCCTGCAATCGACGATATCTGCGGTCCTGATACACGTCACGGCCGCCGCCGTTAAATATCGTGTGGGAAACAACAACGCAACCAGTCGCATGCAAGTTGCCACGCAGTTCGGAGCTATCTGATTTCGAGAAAGGTGTAATCGTCGGTTATCACAGAAATGGCCGATCCATACGTGACATATCCAGCGAGTTGAAGTACCCAAAATCGACAGTGGCCTACGTGATTGGCAAGTGGAAGATGAGAGGTGACTGTCGGAATCTGCCTCGATTCGGCAGACCCACAAAACTGGGAGTTAGAGGCCGACGGATGCTGGCCAGAAAAATTCGAAATAACCGCACCAAATCAATGGGCCACATCCGCGAGTAGTTTCAACAGGCATCCGGGAGTGTTATTTTGATGAATACCATCCGTAAGGAAGCCCATCTGCTCGATTATCATGGACGTGCTGCCGCCCACAAGCCTTTGATCACCAAGTCTAATAGCGCTGCTCGGCTAACGTGGTGCAAAGAACGTCGACAGTAGACCGTTGAACAGTGGAAACAGGTTCTCTGGAGCGACGAATCAAGGTTCACCCTCTACCGTTCGGATGGCAGGGTCTGGGTTTAGCGTCTGCCTGGAGAACGCCTCCTGCCGGAATGTATTGAGCTAACTGTGAAGTTCGGCGGCGGTGGAATTATGCTATGGGGGTGTTTCTCCTGGTATGGCACGGGACCCTTGGTTGCAATTCGTGGTAGACTGAACGTCGAGACCTGCTGCACCATTTTGGATGACCATGCGCTTCCTACGTTGTGGCAATTTTACAGGGTGGACCTATGTTACTTTCAGGATGACAATGCCCCCTATCATGTTGCGATGTCCATCATGGTTTGGCATGGTGACAATGGGGTTAATCGAGTGGACTGGTCTGCGCAGAGCCCGGACCTTCCCCCTGTCGAGCACCTCTGGGACGAGTTGGAGCGTCGACTTAAGGTTGCCCCCACCGTCCAAAATCGGAGAAGCAACTGGCCTGTCTTCTCCAAGCCGAGAGGAAGAAAATACCGCTAGCCGTCGTGCAACGCCTGGTTGAGAGTATGCCTTGGAGGGTCGCAGCTGTAATCGCCGCTCGTGGAGGCTCCACCAACTATTGAAGGTGAATAAACTTCGTTTTCCTTTGCTATCACAGGTGTCCAATTACTTGTTGGTAGATAGTGTACATCTGTCTTTCTGTTCCATGCACTGTTTCTAGGGCGTGCACTGGAAAATAACTGTTATTTAAAGGAAAAGAATACGCGAAAACTCTTCCTCACGAATATCTAGAACATACTACAAAAATTCAATTTGTCAACAAACAAAAAAACGCGAATACACATGCAACACTTTTATTGCAACAACCGAATTTTAATTGAAGAATTTAACCTAAATAAATATAGGTGCTGAATCAGTATTGCTCAACAACGCGTTATTTTGCTGATTAAGAACATGCTATGTAATACTTGCAGTTTTTACTGCTTTATTGAAACACAGGAATTTCGTTTTTAGAGATTGAGGTTAGAAAATAAAGAAATGATCACTTGTAGAAATAAATCTTTTGATGACAACATTCAAAATTTGAATTTATGATTTAAAAAGACTACAAAACATTCTTTATGTTTCAGTTTCTCAGTATTTTTCTCACAGTGTTCATGTGATGGTTAAAGAAATGCAAAAAGCAAATGTTTCTCCAACTCTAAGCGTATTTCTGTCTTTTACGTTGTGTAACACACCTTTCAGTTCATTATTCATAAAATTATTTATGTATATCAAGTCATATAAATGTTTTTGCTTGCAACAAATGATCTGGCATATTTCGTAGAACGCATGTGAATATGCTGTATAGTAGATATAAATATCTTTAGGAATGATGATAAAATGGTCATTCAGTCCAGGTTAATATTAAACACAATTTATAAATCATTCGTTGCAGGATCCCATGTGGCGCTTTCAAGGTTACAGCTGTTTTTCGAAAGCTGATCGAAAGATCTCGAGCTCTTTTCAAACATTCACCTTTTATACGAGCCGGATCTTGAACAATTCGGGCACACCAATGATATGATTAACATTTCCTTATCATTCCCATTCTTAGGTTTCTGCAATTTTTCCTATCTGGCTGCCGAGTGTGTACTAACATAAGGGTTCGCAATATTTCATTCTCGACTTTCTTCTTTTATTGGAAATTCTTTTACAGCTAATTCGGACAAGAGGAACAAAACGCGCTACCACTTTCTTGTGCGTGTGTTTTGCCGTAATGGCTGATAGAATATATCATTCGCGTCACCGTACGGGAACAAATCGCGATTCAGGGTGAAAATATTTTCTTTGTAAACAAATCGTTCAACAATGTGGCGTACACAGGTCTTAACATTATTCAGTAATTTATTCAAATCATATATTTTAAAAAATATTAAATCTTTGTCACGTCCCTCATATCGAATTAGCAGATATTAATCCTTCTATGTGTAACTTCGTTGAAGGTTTGATAAACGTGTATACATATGAAAGATTATTTTGCTTCACAGCCTGCAAAAGATATTCTTATTATTAATTAGTAAGTGCCTATTTAGCACATCGGGTTCCTTTTTTCAGGTAAAAATGAGCCGCTAATTTTTTCTGCTTTAGTATCTTTTGTTAAGAATGATACATGTCACTTTTTCTTTACCTATGAAACGTACTAGCAGGGTGAGGTTTTTAAAACTTTAAAATTCTTTCTAGAAAAATGCAAATTTTTGATGGAATATTCTGCATAGGATTTGAGGTACATGTCTTGCCAACACTCAGATTACTCAATTTTATATTCCATTTAGATGTATTACACGGTTTTCAAATTTTTCAAAACTTGACCCAGGAACTTACTGACAATAGTAAAGAGTGAGATTAAAAGTGTGCTTTCAGAAAACAAAATTGCTGCACAATGCTTTTTCAAGAAATAAAGATTTAGCGATTCATTGGAAAAAATCAAGAAGAAACCATTACCTACATTTACCTTCGACAACTTATACAAAAAGTGCGCCATATTGACGAAAAAACAGGACTCATAGTTAATCAAAAAATGGTAAAGAAAACGAAACATGAAACAGCGTTTGTTGATAAAATTTATGGAAGAGAAATGCAATGTGAAAAGTGCTGCACTTGAAGTCTGATTGAAAAACGAAATAAAAAAGTACCGAAAATATTGTTATCTATGTAAACCACATTTCTTTTATGCTCCCAGTATCCATGTGCTATTCCCCAATGGATTCTCGAAGTTAACTGCGTTAGGAAATCTTAATATACAGTAGCGAACAAAAGTACACTGCTGGCCCCCCAAAATACAACACCAAGAAGGACACGAGATAACAAAGCCAGGTTTACTGGACACCTAACAACAGATACAAAGATGTAACGATTGAGCTTACAGGCCCGTACGATTTGCGGAACTCTCAGACATCAATAGTTCGTGTGGCCCCCATGGCTGGCAATAACGGCCGCTACACGCCGCGGCATCGAACAGAAGAGATTTTGGATGTGGGCTTGGGGTATGTCGGTCCAGGCTGCTTCCACACGTTGCCATAGGTCATCACGCGTAGCCGCGGGTGGTGCTTGCCGGGCCACTCGGTTGCCGATCAGCGATCAGGCGTGTTCGATGGGCGACATATCGGGAGAACAGTCAGGCCACGGCAGCGGTGACACCTGGTGGGCCATGAAGAATTGCTGTACGATGCGTGCCACGTGTGGGCGCGCATTGCCCTGTTGAAACGTGGCCACTGGCAGGTCCTGCAGGTAAGGGAGGACTACAGGCTCCGAAATGTCGGAGATGTAGCGGTGGCTGTTGAGTGTACCGGGCGATACGTACCAGAGGGGTGCGGGTGTCATATCGAGTTGCACCCCAAACCATAACGCCAGGCGACGGTCCGGTATGGCGATGCATAATGCAGGCGTCATACAGTCTCTCGCCGCGGTGTCGCCACACGCGGATCCGACCATCGTAAATGCGGTGCTGTGAAGAGATGCTGCGGTAGGCCTAACACATCGCTACTGCGACGATGCCAAGCTTTGCTTCGCTGAAAGAAAGATTCGCTGCGCCGTGTAATTCACGCACGGATGATTACAAGTGCAGCAGTGTACGTTCTTGTGAGGGGAGCGATGCATCTTGTACTCATGCGCTGCAGAATATTGTTTGTTCATGTTTTGTGATTGTTTTTAAAACAGATGTTCAGACATTTTTCGTTCTTTCACATATGTTTCCTTGATCTGAAATAGAAAGTACTATGATGCTTTTCTGCATTTACAGAGAACTGGGGAACTAATACTTTCTGTTCTGGTTTGAACAGCTTCCTTTCGTAGCTGATTTGCTGTGTCTCTGTTCTTTTGTTCTCCTGTTAATAGCTTGTTCGCATGTCAGTTTCTATCTTCCGCATACGTATCTTTTGCAGATCTGAGAGGTTTTATCCGGTTTTTCCTGCCAAAAAAGTACAGGACACCACAAATAAAGGGTGGATGATGTTGATATATTTTCTGTAGCCTATCACTACAACATTTATCGCTCTACTGCCAGCAACGTAATCTCTTTCTCTTGCTTGTACTCTTCCACCCGTCATTTTGGCACAGCAACGAACCTTCCTTTTAACGGACCAAAGTTTCACATCTTCGCCGGATTGATGCGTTAGGCCTACCGCAGCTTCTCTTTACAGCGTCGGACTCACATATCAATATTACGATAAAAATCTTTAAAAAACATTTAAAATAAAAAATTTCTGCACCAGTTGCCATTAATTTCCATACTCTAAAACCTGTACGTCTCACCTTTTCCAGGTACCAACATTTTTCTGACGAAATAGTTTAGGACGCTAATCTACACATTTACCATTAAATTTTCTGCTTAATAATTAATAAAAATTATCCGCCCGTATTTATCAAAAGTAGAAATGTGCGTAACCAATATATCACAATTTACGCAGTCCTCTTAATAACGGAACATACAATAAGCAAAGGACTTTTTAAAGGGAACGTTTGGAAGCAAAGAATAACGAAAGAAACTGTATGCCACGTAGGAGAAAATTGAATTTATTTGAAGACAAAATTAGAGCATACATACCTCAGAGAGCAGGACATGCGAAAAGTGCCGAACATTTGAATCTACATAGTCGAAATTGCCGAATTCTTTATTGTGTAACTGATTGTCCGTTGCAGATGTTTCTACGAAGTTCTGTTATTCGCATACCACGAGGAAACAAAATATTATGATCTGCGCTTGTTTATGCAAATCGAAGGAACTGCAGATTCATGACGCCGCGTCTGAAGGTCATGAAACGTTGCAAACACCACGTAACACTGAACTCTGCTAAAGAGTATTATTCTTTTTTTGTCAGACGAGAAAGCATTGGACCAATGTATTCCCATGCCTCTTGATGTTTCACAAAATAAAATTTTAAATATGCTTACCCTTGCCTTAACGGATTCTACTTTCACCGCAATAAATTGAAATATTATTTAGTTAAAATTCTTTTGTACTTCGTAAGATAAAAAAACATCATTTAGTAGCACCTTAACTGGAGATATTTCATTGCATTTAAAAGAGAATCATGCATTATTTTCAAACTACAGTTGGGATTTTTGTACATTAAATTTTACATTTTAACAGTTTGACCTTCCTCGTGAATCTTCCGCATGAGCGCATTGGGTGGAAATTGAAACAGGTTGACTCGACGTGGAAACGATATGCTGGGGAGAACTCCACGATACCTAAGATGATATTTGTTATTACAAAGCTGTACTACCTATGTAAAAGAACGCCATGGAGGAATAGTGTAATTGGAACTTTCGATACAGTTTGGGAGATATTCGTTGAAAATAACAGCTCAGTAGGTTTCCATAATGGCGCCTTGTAGTAAATATTTGAGCTTTCAATGGCTGATTTTTCTGAGTTTCCCGATTGCATGACTGCTGTGTTACTAGATTGTAGTTCTCAGTTTGCACACCATAAGGGAACAAAATCTCTTTGCTTACGGACTTTTAAAATTATTCGGGCTTTTCCCCTGAAATGTCTTCCTACAATATCATACCCTGAAACAAATAGAAGTGTTAGGTTAATATTTTGTCCTGAGAATGAGGAACGAATACCCCCTTGGCCGTGCCACTATTTCGTACAAAATTTTCATGCACTTTTCCCAACACAGTGATGTGCTTTCGCAGTGAAATAACAGAGAATCCATTTTCCGTAATATGCACTTCTTAATTGCAGTTTGGTATTCCCCCTTTCCTTTGCTGTAATGTCTTACAATTACAGAAATTCTCCTTTGAGCAATGCTATAATGAGCGCTCAGCCAGCGTGTAATATCAAGGAAAGCTTACCTACTCATGCTGTACACTTTGGGATTGTAAATTCCAATTTAGAATGCTTGGCCAATTCATCCACGCTTGAGTTTTTTGATCAGCTTTTTCCGAATTGGCACTTTCGTGGTTTCAAACAGTGGTACCTTTCCGGTAATTATTGCTGGATTTACGTAGGATATGATCAGTATCGAATGGATTTGTAAGAGTTGAAGAACAGAACACCATTTCTTTATGTACGAATAATTTCAAAACATTTGCTAAACGCAGAAAAGTATTTGTTAAAAAATATATATATTTGCTAGAAATAAAAAAATACGCCTTAAAAATTAAAAAAAAAACATTTTCCAAAAAAAAAAAAAAAAAAAAACACCAATATTTTTTAAAAATAAAACACAAAGGATTTGCTAAAAATAAAAATACATTTTCTTCAACGACAGTGTTACTGCTCTAGTTATTTTCTATGATAAAAGGATAACGTTAATACTCAACTTATTCGGAGCCATATATTTGATCAAAAACTTTCTTTGGAATTGCAGTGGACTTTTTTATTGAGTTTGGTCTTGACTTATTTTCGTTGTGACCGATCTCACATCTATCCTAGTTTTGATAGAATTTTGTAACTTTTGTTGGGCTTCGGATTCCAAGGATCCTTTTTCTCTCTCCAAGAAATGAAGACGCCAGCTTCTTGAAAAAAAAAAAAGAAATATATCCATGCTTCATCTGAGTTCCGAATCAGAGTCCATTTCAGAAGTCTAGATAAAAACCTCGCCTGGCGAATAGTTCGAACTCACGAATGTTTTTATTGACCTGGAAAGTGGCAATCACTTTTGAAACCGCAGACGTTGTTGCTATCTGGTTCAGAATTTTGAGTCAAAATAATCTTTTTTTTTGATGTGCTGAAACATTGTGCTATGGTAAAGTACTTCTCAGAGGCAGCTGTAATTTTACGCAGTTTAGAGAATAATACATCACAACACGTTCTATAGCACTACTATCCATAGCAGACATCATACCCTCTGGATTACACACCTTTCAAATGATTTCGATTAAGTCATCCTCGTTTGAATCTGAAGTGAGTGCACCATGAAAACGCCAGCCTCAAATGCACGGGAGTTCAACCAAAAAGTACCTACCTGGTAAACATTGGCCAGATAATCTGCTAAATCTCAGCATGTATTTTCGCAGTGCAGATATCCAAACACGAGATTAAAGTTAGATCATTATTATTTCTTGTGTTGGCTCTGAAGTTTTGGTAGAAATGTCTTTGAACAGTTAATGTCTGTACTCACTTTCTAAATAGTTAAAGCGAAGAGTATGAAAAGTGTACTATTTTTCACTACAATATCAAAATCTCTTGGCTTACATTAATTGGAAAGTCTATAAAACAGATTGTTCCGCATTTACAAGGTCTTCTAAGAAAAAGGACGAATACATTTAACAAATAAATTAAATTAAATAGCACTTTATTACGTGTTCAGTAATAAAATAAAAAAAGAAATACATATAATCAAAAGTAAGTTTTCTTCGTTGGATAAAAGGCCTTTCTAAGTTATATGTTAACTTCAGTTCATTAGATCGGTGTACTAAGAACACAAGCGCTGTCTTTTCCGTTGTACGCTTAAGCTTTTACATCACGAAATGTTTAGGCATCATGAGGTGGGAAGGGTTTGTAAAAGTAACACGCCTACTATCATATGAGTGTTATTATTTCTAAAAGCTATTGCAGTGGAGTGTCGTTAGAATGAAATCAGATATAACGAAGCTAAAACGAATCCCCTGCCAAAATGTCCTAGTAATAATGTAATTTTGATTTCATTATATCGAAATTATTGTTTACAACCGTTCGTTAAAACGAACACGGGCCAACGGTATGTGGATGAGTTCCTACGGTCCCATGTGCTCGCGTTCCTCGACGGGATTCCAAGTGCGCTATACCAGCAGGATAATGCCCGACCGCACACGGTTAGGGTTGCACAGGACTGCCTACTTCATGTTCAGACACTTCCTCATGGCCTGCTCTCTCCGCGGACATGTCCTTATCGAGCATGTGTGAGTCTACTTAAAACCCCAGCTGCCGCCGTGACGCGCTATCCGGGATTCGGAGCACACCGTCCAACACGTGTGGGCCAGGCTACCGCAGGACAACATCAAGCATTTGTTTGCCTGCACGCCGGACCGTATTGCAGTATTATCGCCGCACGAGACGGTGCGACGCGCTATTGAAGATGACGGGACTGCGTGCCACAGATCCGTCTGTAGTTTTCCTGCAGTTCTGTTTTTGCTATCATGTGTATCATTCATCTGTAACCTTACGTCCATAACATTTCAGTTCAATCCGATGCTTCCATCGTGGTGCGCAAATTTCATTGTCAGTGAGTGTATTTTAGCAGTCCTCGAAATAACAGGTTTTTCTATTCTTTATGAAATAGTAGACATGGCCAAAAGAATATTTTTTTTGCTGTCACTCCACAGTAACCAGTCTATCTTCACTTCAAATTTGTTGTTTGAGCATTTGGCATACAAGTGACGATTAGTATTTTTTTTATTTTGCTTGTCTGAAAACTGTTCGAAGGTCAAATTTCGGAGCGCGTTTCCTCACAATTCTTTCCCTGTCACTGTTATTTAATGGATATGGCCACTTCCCAGGATCGCTTGGATTCCTGTCCTGACACTCATCAAATTTTTGCTTGCTTACATCTTCTGCCTCAGTAGAAAACAAGCTACATCTGCCGCTTTGGGTTGCTTTTCAGTAGAAGTTTCTACTTTTGTAGAAGACGTGGATTTTGACGGCTCACTTTCACAAGATTCTGAACTATCTTTAGGGAAAAAGTAGCTACCTATTGTTTTTGTTTTTTTCTCATGTTCTTTCTTGAAATTTTTCATCACGTTTCCTTTTTTCTGACCGTTTTTGTGCACCTGACTTATGTGCATAACCGGACATTGCTCTAACCTCTAACAATATAAACACTGACACTGTCTCTAATCAAAATAAAGAAATAAACAACACTGTTGGTCTATTTACACATGAAGAATACTTTGAAATAACAGATTAAAACATTGATGCAAATCGGATATATTAACCAAATCAAACATATTCACCAATCACTGCAGTAGCGCTGAAGCGTGATATGTCTTCAGCAACGCGGAGCGATCGCGGAAGTGATGTCACGCTCCCGATATCTCTCCGCGGCGCTGAACACACCCCACGCTCCCGCGCTACCGAAGCAAATAAACGTTTGAAAAATTAAAAAAAAATTGGGAAATCACCCGATTTTTTTCAAACTGCGTCACATCAGAGCTACAGGCCCTAGGATTTCTCAGCACAAGCAATGAAAGTATATAATACCAATACGATGAAGAAATAAATGCCAAATACACTGCAGTGCTAGAAAAACTGGTACACCAGTCTAATACTTGGTAGGTCCCCCACGGGAGCGCAGGACTGGACAAATACGACGATGCATGGACTCCACAAGCTTCTGAAAATATGCTGTAGGCCATGCACACCATACTTCATGCAGAGCGCTCCACAATTCGGGTGTATTCCTAGGTCTCGGATTCCTCTGTTCAATAGCGCGTTGTATGTCATCCTAAATGTGTTCTGTCACGTTCAGATCTTGGGACTTGGGTGGGAATGGCAACACCCCAAAGTCATATGAATGCTCCTCTGACCGTAATGTGGCGTCTAGACACTTCTGTAGAGGTGCAGTGTCCTGTTGGAACAGGCCCAACCCATCAGCATGAATGCAGGACATGAACGGGTGTACCTCGTCAGAAAGGATGAGCACATAGCTTTGGCCTGTCATAAACGTTTGTAGACGTATGAGGGGTCCCAGTGAAGTCTAGTTAAACACACCCAATACCATTACGGACCCCCTACCAGTCGGTACAGTTCCCTGTTGACAGGCGGGATCCATGGCTTTATTGGGTTTGTGCCGCACACAAAACCTTCCATCTGCCCGATACAGTTGGAAACGCGACTCGTCAGACCAGGCTACCTTTTTCCAGTCATCAAGTGTCCAGTGGCGGTGTTGCCGTGCCCAAGCGAGGCGCAAAGTTTGTGTCGTGCACCCATCAATGGGTTTCGAGTTGGGCGTCGGCTCCCAAAGCCCATATCGTGCATCTTACGTTGCACAGTCCGGACACTGTTGCTTGTTGAGGCTCCAGCATTGAATTCCCATGATACCTGCGAGAGTGTGGCACGCCTATCGCGTGAAACAATTCTTGACAGCCGACGATGGTCACGTTCACCTAATGCCTTTTAACGGCCACACTGGTATCGTAGGTTGGAGGTTTGGCCGGAATTCTTGTAGTCACGGCACACCGTTGCAATGGTCGTCCGTGAAAATTCGAACTTCTTTTCTACCTCCGAAATACTATGGCCCATCTCACGAGCGCCAACTATGACACCGCGTTGAAAATCGCTCATATCGTTATTACTTAACATTCTCATGCCGAAAACAGCTCGGACAGCTGGCAAGGACAACACGCGTTCTGTACTTCGTACAGGAGGACAACTCGCGTGCTGTATTTCGAACATGTCAGAGTCTGGTGCTGCAACTACAGCTTCTCCTTCTGTTGCTTCTCCCGGCGGAGAGTTTTCGTGATGGGACTGCGGCGTTGGTGCTTATCGTCCGCTTGCCTTTGCGGCCTTGGCTGTCGAGGCGAGGTTCGACTTCAATTTTTTGCGGTGTTCCCGACAACTTTGGTGTTAGTTCATGCAGTAAAACGTTAGTGTTTTCTGTGTTCTTGCATTTACCTCTACATCTGCCTAAGTTTTCTTGATCTTGGTATTCATCAATTCAGTGTTGTATCTACCTTCTTATCAGTGTTTAGTGCATTTTATAGCGAAATACTGTGTGTGTGTGTTGTTGTTTTTTTTCTTTATTTCAGGAGCAACACATTGCAAAGTTCTCAACCATTTCGAACGTGTTGTATGGTGTGTAAAATAATTTTTTCAACCGCAGTGTTCTGGATCACTAGGATTACCTTTGGAGTGGGTAAGTATTTTTCCTACTCACTATTCAGTACGTTAGGTCTGGCGGAAATAGGTTTTTCCATTAATACTGAAATTGTGAATAAAAATAAAACAGATAGAAAAAGTACATATCTGATTTACCAATATAGAGAATAGGTTAGAGATTTGGTTACAGTGTTTCTATTGGATTTTTCTATAGAAAAAGAGTGTATTTTTAAAACTTCAATTTTTAACAAACTAGAAACATCGTTAAACTTTTGGCTTTTTAGGACACAATGGTAAAATACGATCTCATTAGAGGATTGCCTGAGATTTTGGTCAGAATGTCATCGTAACATTCACATAATATATAGTAGAGTGCAGTGAAATAGCTAGGTTTCTTGATTACAGTATTGAATATTATTGATTAATCTGTGTCAATTGAAATTTTTTTTCAAGGGGTTTTGACTAGCTGAATTTTGTCATTGATTTTCTGGATATTTTTTACATATTAATTTGTGACCACACAGTGCAATTTGTATAAAAATTGTGTAACAATGACTACCATGAATAATCCACAGCTCCGTCAGGAGTTTTTGTTGAATACAATTACCATAAGATACAAGAATTTAAACCATTCAACAGAAATTGTTAAAGTAATTACCAAAAAGATAAACTATGATAAGCTTTTCACCGCCTTAGAAGAAATCTCTGCATCCAAACAGCTGCTCATTTCTTTAACAAGACAAGGTGACTTCTAAGATCTTATAAAATTGCAAACACTCACTTTGGAGGAAGGATCAACAGTCGCTTTGGATCCTTTAGCAGGTACAAGAATTTCCACCCTTCTGAAAGACATTACCCTGTGTGTTCCGGAGAAGGAAATAATCTCATATTTCACTGAATTTGGTTAAAACATATCAGTAAATTACTGTAAACATAAGGATCGGAACAGACCAGAGTTTCTTGGGCTCCCCAATGGTAATCGAATTCTCCTTTTGAACATAAAGAAAAGCATCCCTTCTTATGTTTCCATCATAGGTTTTGATGGGTTTGTGACGTACGAAGGCCAAAAGAAAACATGTAAGAAATGCGACTCGGAGGAGCACCATGTCACCAAGTGCCCGAGCTCGTATTGTCGTAATTGCAGTATGTTTGGTCACCTAAGTTATGTGTGTCCACTAATCTGCCAAAAGTGTGGCGCCTCTAACCATAAATCCTTTGAGTGCGTTGGTAGCACTCGATATGCTGCTGCTGTCAATCCAGAAATCCCTTTCTTGCGCAATCTCAACGATAGATATCTTTTGGCTGATGAACTTTGTTCTGCAGAATCCGCATCGTCTCCTAAATATTCGGTAGTTCTTTCTGAAAAAGCCTCTCCTGTGAGAGGTTTACTTCAACTACCTTCATCTTCACCCAAGGAATTTTTTCAAAATCCTGTTCTGGATGAAATTGCAGTGCCCCACTGCAACACAGCTACTTCTTGGGATTTAAACAATGCCAATCCTAGATCTCCAAGGAAAAATTAGATGTATTTTGCAGAATTTCCTCAAATGCGTGACAATCCGCAATCTTCAATTCCCTTATCTGGTTTTAAAGACCTGTCCCATCTTCACATGCTTTATTGAATAAAGATGGACATTCTTCTGCTTCTACTTCAAAGATTACCTTGTTTCCCAACGTTCATGATTCTTCGGAGTCTCCAAACTCTTTGGAGAATGCCCTCGTTGTTCAAACGGAAGATTCATTTTCCCGTCAGGGGCTTCCCCAGAAGAGAAAGGTGGTGGCTCCCAATTTCAAGTGCAAGTTCCAGCCCTACATCTCCTCGCTTCCCTACTTCTACTCCTAAGAAGACTAAAAATAAAGAACAGTTACATTCAGCTTCCTTCAAAAAGTCTTCCAGAAGAAACAAAAAAAATTATCTTAAAGACTGTTAATATATTCTTATTGGAGATTTACTATTTTTTTTTAATTGTTGTTTAAATACAGGTCAAAACGTTTTCGAAAATACATCAGCTGTTTTTTGCCGTTACGTGATTTAAGAATAATATCCAATTTCCTAAGAAATAGTAAAATTGAATATTAGCACCTTCGTTGCTTCCTTCAGATTTACCGTTATTGCATTAGTGCTCGGTAAAATTCTCGGACAAAAAATACAAATATTAATTCTGTTTATATTTTTGTGTCCAACAATAACCGCTTAGTATGACTTCTACACGATCCCTTAAATTTGCTACTTGGAATGTCCAAGGTTTTAAAAAACAAAATAATCAGGGAAAAGTTATTTCGGAATTCAAACATCGATATCCTTTGTTTACAAGAAACTCATTTTGCTCAATATAATGAAATTTTATCATTTCGTAATAGATTTAAAATTCCTAGTTGGCATTCTCTAGGAACAGAAAGAAGAGCTGGTGTGAGTGTTATTATTAATCCAAAGTTGAACTGTACAGTTAAAAATTTTGAAACTGATTTGAATGGAAGATATTTAAGAAAAGAATTGTAAATTCAAGGGAATATATTAACATACATAATATATATGCTCCTCGTCCACGCGCATACAGACATTGTTTTTTCAGACAATTATCAAAACATTTGTACAAACACAACTCTTATCATAGAATCTCTTTTGATTTTAACACCACCTTACCAGATCCTTTTTTTACCTGCTCGATCTTCTCAAGAATCTACTCATAAAGCTTTACAAAACTTTCTTAATTCCCATGATTTATTTGACACTTGGTCTTGTCGAGAACCAACCGAGAATGGAATCACCGACATTGGTAGTAGTTGTGAATCCAGACTAGACTATATTTTTTGCCCAGATTCATTAAAATCGCTCATAAACATTGAAAAACAATTTTTAAATCTCCCAAATCATGTTTCGAACCACGCACTAGTTCAGATTGAAATACAGATGAATTTGAAAAAAAATTAAACCAATATACTGGAAATTTTCAAATGCACTACTGGAAGACTTAGATTCGACTTCAGAAATTCACGAATATTTATTCAAAGTTTTGAATACAGAAGATATTTTGGAGAGTTAGGACGAATGTAAGCTACAAATTAAAAATAAAGCCATAAGTGTAAGAGGAAAACTAATTAAGAAAAGACTTACAAATATTATTAAGTGTCAGAATTTGATAAAACAGTTAAGAGAACAAAATAAAATAGACCCTTTGTCACAAAATTTTTCCTTAATGTATACAAATGAATTAGACTCAGCTTTGCAAGACAGAGCTAGAGATGTCATGATTGAAGTTTTTGATTCAGAAAGAGTGGGCGAAACTGATATTAATTTCTTGTTAAGAAAAGAAAGGAATGTCAAGAATCCTATTATAGACCCATCATTTGGATCTCCTTAATCCCAGAAAAGTCAGATCCTCGGGAAATTTGTTTCAGCATTTGAAGAGGTCTTCAATCCACCTTTACTTTTAGGCTCAGGAGATGTAAATTTGAATTGCCAAATTGAAAGTGAAGACACCACAGAATTTTGTCAACCAATAACCTATACTGAAATCAGAGAGGCGCTTTTCTCTCTCACTAATAGTTCCTCACCAGGTATGGATGAATTGTCAACTGAGTTTTACAAAAAATATGTGAAAAAATCTTAATACCTAAGCTTAAAATTATATACAATGATGTATTAAATGGAAAGAATGTTCCTCCCTCCTTTCAGGGAGGACCTACTAAACTAATTTTCAAAGGTGGAAATTTGTCATCTGCTACTGACTGGAGAACCATTGCGATTTTAAATGTTGATTATAAAATGTATACAAAACCTTAACCAATAGAAAAAAAAAAAGCTGCTACTCTTGTGTTGGATCATGGTCAAATGTGTTCTGCTCAAGGTGGGGGCATCCAGTTTAACATCTTAGCACTTAAAGATATATTTGAATATTTAAACAATAGAAAAATCAAATTGGCTGTAATTTCTTTGTACCAAAAAAAGGCTTTCGATTTGGTTAACAGCGAACAATTAAATAAATTACTTGTTGCTTATGGCATTCCTGAATCCTTTGTAGATATTATTAAAAATATATATTCTAATACCTACACAAAATTTATTTTCCCAGAGGGCCTTTCACGCAAAGTTAAGGTTCCACGTAGAGTGAGACAAGGATGTACGCTTTCCCCAATTTTATATTCATTAGTTATTAACAATATTTTTTTATATCACTTAAAGACAACTCACGAATCAAGGGTTTTACAGTACCTGAACAAAACGACTCCTTAAAATTTTTGTCATATGCGGACGACCTTTTGCTATTTGCTAATGACGAAAATTCTATTTTACAGATATAATAAGCGTATTGAAATTTTAGTAACATATTTGGATCTGAATTAAATACAGAAAAAAGCAAAGGTTTTCCTTTCGGTAGATGGAAAAATATTAATCAAAATCTATTTAAAATCACAAATCTAAATATTAAAATTCTCGGAATTGTCTTTGCGAAATCAGGCCTAGATTTAACTGTCAAGTGGTCGGACTGCATCACCACAAAAATGGAAAAATATAATGAGAGCTTGAGCATTAAAAACTTCTTTTTTTTTTACAAAGGCCAAAATAATTAACTCATTGCATTTAAAAGTTTTTTTTGCTATGCTAGATCATTTGAAATTCCAAAAAACGTCATGGAAAATGCAGAACAGCTAGCGTTTCGTGTTATATGGGAGGGAAGGGGTGATAAGATTAAAGTAAATATAACAATATAGAGTTTGATGATTTGGGCATTGTCCAGCTTACTTTGAAATGCAATCTCCTTCGTTTTACAACTCTAAGGAAATTATTTCACAATGAAAAGCATCCTGCTTCAAAATTGGTTAGATTTCAAGTCGGCGGAGATTTACAATACTTTTGCTCTGCCAGGCCACAGAAATAATTAATTTTTTTCACAGGGAAGAAATTTGCTACAATGAAAAACATATGGCAGGATATAGAAGAAAATTTCATTTTTAAAAACATCATTTAAGATGGTAAGCTAAATAAGATTTATTTGGCACTTAATGCCAAACACCCAATAAGATTAGATAATTTATTTCAGCCTAATCTAGTTATTAATCTCTGGAGTTTTCAATCAAAAATTAAAATTAGTATGCATATTAGAGATTTGCTCTTTAAAATTTCACATGATGTTATTCGGACGAGAAAATGGCTGTTCAAAATTAAGTTAATACCACATCCAAATTGTATTCAATGTGGTTCTGTGGAAACATTGCAACACATCTTTGTAGACTGCAGCTTCTCCGGACACATTTGGGATTGGTTGCGGCAATACTTAAACTACAGAAATGAATTTTCCACACACCTAATTTTATATCATCTTCCTGTTAGTTGTTCAGAACCAAAAAAATTAGTTATACATCACATTATTGCAATTACAAAATATAATCTACGGAAAAATAGAAATGCTTCATCCTTTGATGAGAAATCCAAAAATTCTGAGCAGATTAAATTAGCAATTGAATGTGATTTTAAAAGATTTTGGGAATTCGAAACTAGAAAATACGGACTTCAAAAAACCTTTAATAAATGGAAACCATTGACTCCAGTTATATTTAGGAAGGGTTAGAAAGTATTAAATAAACTTATAGGATAACTATTTCAAATTTGAAAAATTAGATCTAAATGGTATAAACCTGTAACATTTAATTATTTTTCACTTTGTTAAATACATTTATTTAGAATTTCAATATGTTGTCAGTAAATTGTTAAAAAAAAATAATATTTATCTAAATTCGATTTTTACTATATCATCGAAATTCCAATAATTTACTGTGCAATACTTACATATTTATCACCATTCATTCTTAAATGGAAACTGTTTCAAATTCAGCACAAAAAAATATTACTTATGACAAAATTAATGTATAACAGGATCCTTTGATGTTTTGTTTCTTCTACATAAAACTTTTCAATTTCCTGTACTATTGTTATTCACCACTTTTCTATCTTTTCATCTTTCAAAAAAGTGTTTTTCGTTTCTCTAGTTTTTTGTCGTTTTTTCTCAGAAAGGCCTTGTCCGAGAACCTCTTTGTAGAGTGTTCTTCATAAGCATTTCAAGATAAAATGTATATTTCCTGTTACGAGCGGAAACTCTCGTGCAGGCTCCCACCCTCTCAGTTGGTTGCCTGCTCTTGTATGGAAGTATGTAATTATTTAAATCATAATAGGATCCTCCTTTTTAGAGAATCTTAAATTCTGTTCAATCCAGTATTATTTTTCCCTCTCGTTTAATAAAAGAATACATGAAAGCTAGTGAGAATGAAAAAGTTAGGTAAAAGATTAATAATATCCTAGACAATTATTTAATAGTCCCTCATGCGTCGGCCTTTAGTAAGACTCGGGCATGAGGTATAAATTTCAGAAACAGGATGTCTGTCGCTTTATATACGCACTGCCGGACGCTACCGAGTACGCGCATAGGTGACGTTGCTATGCATTTTGCATAAGCACGTCTGTACCAGTTTTCCTGGCACTTCAGTGTATATAACTGCCATCGGCACACAAAAAGAGGTAAATAGTCCGATTTTGAAAAATTCATAGAAAAAAATGAAGCAAAAATATTTAAAAACAACTTATAATGTTTACTGTCACTGGACGCTAGCCCAGTCGGCCGTACGTATGACCTCAGGCTGTGTGGCGGGCGCGGGAATTTCGAACTTAGAAAACTGATAACATGGTCGAATTTACGGGACCTCTCAAGGCCTGCGAACCCCGGGGTCGTCGCCCGGTTATGGGCAAGCTTGTTGCTATGAAACCTAAGAACCCAAGAGCAAACTTTATTAATTTGTTGGGATAGAAAAAATGTATCGATGACGGCTTACATTCTGCCCTATGTCCAAAAACTTACAAAAATTCGGTGACTACTGTATTTTTGTTTCTGTGTTCCTTCCTAAAATATGTGCTTAAGGTTAAGTGCATTGGCTGTCTTTTGTGGTTTTGTTAGTGTACATCAGCAGATGAACAACATAATTCGGAATTTTATTGTTTTCCTTTCAACATCCGGTCGAGTCACAATATTGTGACCACTAGCTAATATCCAGAGTGACCACCTTGTACAACACGGACAGCTGCTAGACAGGCTGGGAGTGACAGAATACAGTTCTGGAAGGTATTCGCAGGTATGTGGAGACCTGCTGACTGCAGTGCATCTGACCGCTGCTGGAGGGTGCATGGAGGAGGATCCATAGAGCGAACAACTTGATCGAGATGGGTCAACAGATGTTCACTTGGGTTTAAGTCTGTGGAATTAGGGTGCAAAGGAAAACATTTCAGGTCTTCATCGTGCTTTTCCATCCAACTACTCTCAAACATTTCTATCTGTGTAATACGTCGCATTGTCCTTCTGGAAGATCCCATCTGCCCCAAGGTAGACAATCAGCATGCATGGGTGTACGTGTTCTGCAAGGATGGATTCATAACGAATTCGGTCCATAGTCCCTTCCACAGGTATGACGGGATCCAGGGAATTCCACGAAAACATTCCCAAGATCAAAACGCTCCCCTACGAGCTCGTGTTCTTCCAGCAATTTTTGAAATCTGTTTGCTTGCCAATGTTTCTCGCCTTATACGCCAATGTCTATCCGTTCGATGCAGCAGAAAACATGACTCATCGGGGAAGGCAATCGTTTGCCAAACAGCGGAGGTCCGATTCCGATGCTGCCGTGCAAATGTAAGCCTTCTCTTCCGATTCACTTTCCTTAGCATAGGTGCAGTGACTATCCGTTTGCATCGCAGCCCCATACGCATCAGGGTTTGTGAACTGTCGTTTTAGACTTACTTCCGGTAGCATCCTGGTTCATTCGCCCAATGAGTTTCTCCACTGTAGTGTGTCGATCGGCCCTCACGCGCCTTCGCAGCCGAAGTTCACCTGTCACATCAATGTTACGTGGAGCTGCGCAGTTTTCACGTCGCTTACTCACAATGGTGCCATTTCTCAATCCACGATACACTTTAACCACAGCAGCACGCGAACAGTTAACGAACTGCTCTATTTCAGAAATACTGCTACCCTTGGCCCGAAAGCCAATAATAATCCCTTCTTGCAGAACTGATAAATCGCTCCTTTTATCCATGACAGTAACGAGTGATATGATTTCAGAATGCCTGCAGCACACCTCATATACCCTCCAAGCCAGCTCACGACACCTCCGTTCTATCATTGGTTACTAGCTGCTGACGTCAAATAGTAGGAGGCGGTCATAATAATGTTACTCGACTGTGTATTTATTACATAATTTAACATGATGTAATACAATATATTAATATTATTATAATAAATTTACATTACGCAATAATATGTTGTTTTATAATATTTATATCAACAGTAATTCATTAATATTGCGTTATTAGCATTTCATGTGTGCATAAGAAAATGAAATAGCAAAAAAATACTTAAAGGTATTAAACACTTATGTGCAACGGCTTCCAGTTATGCGAGCTGAAAAGAATCGTCCCTTGTGGTTTTCGTGGGGGAGACCTTTAATTTTAGCCATGGTAATCTCGTTGTGCTTGTAACTGCTATCGTTACGTATTCCCTGTGTTCGCTTTCGCAACACCTTTTCACCAACGTCATCTGATTCACTAAAATCACTCATCGCACACAAAAACTTTTCAATCAATCTAAAAATACAAAACATGTTTAAATCAAGAAAGTGAATTACACTAGACAGAGAAGCGTAGAAGCACGTGATTTCCCTCGCAGATCAACAGCATTTTTTCGAAGGTTCAATCTCAGTATGTCTCTCACTCTTTTCAATAGAGAGCGCGCAGATGTATTTCGAAAGCGGCCCTTCTCCTGCAGATGGACCCTTTTCGAATTGAATAGAAAAAAATGCACAGTGCTTCTAAGCATTAAAATCATCCGATATGAGCCGATTTCGCTTACAAGCGATGAAATGAACCAATTTGATTTCAAACATGCAAAAAGATAAAAATGGCCGAAAACTCGACATGAGCCCTTTTCAAAATGACACTTTTATTTATACTGAAGCTTAAAATTGTGTCAGTTTCCAAGAATAACAGCGGCCCTTGTTGTTGTCGTGTGTGACATAGTTGTCCAGTGGAGCGCCCTATGGAGGCAAACACATCTCTCACTGAGATCGCCCACCATAGATCCATCCATCGTTTCCAGAATTTCCGTTTAGAGCAACGCTTTTTCATTTTCTGTCTCGTAGCATCCAAAAGTGTGCGAAATTGCATTCGAAGTGATAAGTGAGTGTAATAAGTCAAAATTCAACAGAATTTAGCAATGTTGTAAGTTTGTTCAAAAAACACATAAAGCGCACAGTAGTTTCTTTAAAAAAATAGCTTATAGTAATTTGTTTTCGTTTACGTTTGCCGCAATCCAACAAAATGATTCTGGAAATCTTGAAGCCTCACACCAGCATTTACGGTGAAAGTAAAATAACTGAACTGTAGTTTTTTATGTACAGACCTCAAAAAAAAAAAAAAAAAAAAAAAAAAAAAAACGAGCCACCCCATTTAACTTTGGAACCAATTGCCATAAATAGACGAGTAAGATACCGTTGGAAAGCACTCGAAGAGAACTATTACGTGACTTGAAGAAAAATGCTAACTAAGGTAATTAACAAGTTAATTAGCTCACTATCTCCAAATTTTTTCATATAAGGGTTATGTTATTTTAAGCGCATTCCATCTAGCACATGGAAACACCCTTAAAAATTTAAATATCGTCCAAATCGGATGATTACTGATCATTCATACGAGATTGGCCAACGCCCACTAAAACAAGGCCCAAACACCTCCGGCTCTCCGACGTCCCTACAGGAAGACCTTGCTCCATGTGGTTGTTCGTTGTTCTTGCAGCTGACTGATTCATATTATTCCATTCCTTGTTATTTATTTCACAGTGCTAAAAACTTATTTTTAGTTCTAATATGCCTTCACATTGTTGTGTACCAAATTGCCGCAGAAATTACGACACATGTCCTAAAGCATCAGTGTTTAAATTTCCCGGGAATGAAGAATTATGCTCCAAATGGATTCGTACAATTCCTCCAAATTTCTAGCTTATAGGAGCTTCAAGAGTATGTATGTTTTATTAGCTTCTTTACAATACAATTTCTTCGTCATTTTATATTTAGTGTGAAATATAGTCCAGTTGAGAGAACGATCTTTAACCTTAGTAATTAATGTACAGCAATAAAGTGTTTTATCTAAAGATGTGTGAAACAGCATTAAATCGCGTAGTATATAGTTATTACCAATCTGTAAACTAAGTTGTAGTGTACTGTTAATAAAGTTAATTGTGTTTTTCTTAATTCTAGGGCTGTACATTTTTCTATACACCAGAATTGTACAATTTCAAAATGATGCATTCCTTAAAATATGCTAAAAAATCTAGTTTTTATACATTATTTTGGTGCACAATTTTTTATTCTTTCTAAAAGGAATAAAAAATGTGAAAACCATGAAATGTTTTCAGTATATGGAATTGACCTTACAGTTCGCTTAATCAAATCAAAAATCCTTTTCTAATATTAAAAATAAACGTTTTGGCACGAAACAGATTTCTAACTGTTAATATTATATTTTCCGAAGAACATACATAAAAAATCTAGAGCAATTAGTAAAAATCCTCCATATATAGTGATTAAATGAAGATATCGCTCTTTCCACGTTTTGGCAACACACAGCAAACGAAAAAGTGTTATTTGGCTACTGCTGGGGAAAAGAATCCGAAATCTCTCCGCTGGATATCGAGAGATTTGGGATTCGTTTCCTGAGCAGTGGCCAAATAAGAATTTCTCGGTTGCTGTGTGTTGCTAAAATGTGAAAAGAGCGATCTCTTTGTTTATTTATAACAATTGGACTGATAGTTTTCTTTCCACCAACTGGGTGTTAAAACTAAGTTTTATTACTTTTAAACTTCAATTCCCTACGGTAATGCTACTATTTACAGCACACTGTGGAAAAAAATGAGAACACTTCGAACTATCAAACTGATGGTGCAAAAATATATCTTAACTAAAGATAAACCACTTTTTCTGTCTAACATATTCAGAAAAAATATTGTTTAACTTAAATGCCCTAGATAGTGTGTGTTGCAACTTTGCAGCAAGGGTATATCAGTGTTAGTAGGAAAAAACTATTTGTGAATGTGAAAGTTAAATAAAACTGAAAATTATTAATGTGTCAAACGAAAACTAAAACATATATCGATATCAGGTTCGACATTTTGCTGGTATTGTATTAGAGAAATAAAAATATAATTACAAATTCGATTTTGCATATGTGTAAAAGATTTCAACATTTTATTGAAGAATATTATAACTAGTTTGTGAATTATTTAATCATTACGGAACATCATAAAATAAAACATTTGGCACAAATAAAACAAAAAAAAAATTTGAATCCATTTATGTTTTTCATCTTCATCTTTTTGTATATCCTGTGCTATCGGATTACACTACCTTCCCATTTTTTCATAATTTAAAAAATGATTTTGTTTTGTCTAATTTTTACTATTTTTTTAAATTGAAATACCATTATCATGAACCTCTTACTAAGTATATGTAAAATATTCTAAAAGGTGATTTCCAAATAAATTGTATAATTCCTGTTGCAAGCGGAAACTCTTCCGCAAGCTCCAATCCTCTCAGTTGGTTGTCTGATCTGTGTGGAAGGAAGTGAAAATGGCATTTTTAAAGGATCCTTACTTGAAGTTAAAGAAAATTTAAAGACGTTAAAAGAAAGTATCTATTAAACATCTTATATTGCTAAAAGAATGAATGAATGAGTTTCTGCATGGAAAAATAAGGTAAAAGATTAATAGATTCCTTAACAGTCCCTCATGCGTCGGCCTTTTGTTAGAGTAGGACACGAGGCTATAAATTAAAGAAACAGAAGAAAAAATTATTGCTGAATAAATAAAACAAGATCTGTAAACCTCAATGCACCGAGGTTGTCTTATTTATTATTATTTTTTTATTTGATGAGAAAGTTGAAAATTTAAACGAAATTTCTCTTTTTATTTAGCCATCAAAATATCTTAAAATCGAGTTGCTAAACAAACCCCTTAAGTCCTTAAGTTTCACTGCATTTGTCTTTCACTAATAGAATCAACGTATATTATCACTCGCCCTCGACCCCCCTCCCGCTACCTAAAAATTAACAAATAAAAAAACTTATAACATTGAGTTTACAGATCTTGTTCTATTTACTCAATACAAATACTTTTTTTAAAAAAACGCAATTTTTCTGTTTCAAATAGTTGGAAAGAACATAGTTTCAACTGTTATAGTTTCGTAAGCATCTCAGTACGAGAGATAACCGTCGTGTTAGATAACATCATTCCACTAGGTAGGGCGGTCACGGAAAAGTCTTCCTGTGATGACGTCAAGAACTGGCGCTGAGGCCTTCTTTCAGGGGCGTTGCCACAGCGGACACGTATACCACTTTGTTTGTTGTTATAGTAAAAAGAACCGATTTTCAACAGCTGCTGGTGTGACGCCATTTTATCTAAATCATTCTGACATGACGTCAGAGATGCAGTACGTCACACGATTAACGTCACATAATCAACTCTTTTGAAATAAGAAAGCGTTACGTCAGGTATTTTAGTTCTACTTTGTCGTTAATAAACGTTATATAGAATTTTTCATTTATAATCCTGTCGTCTATTTGCCTGTCTGTAACCTATTTTATAGCCAATTCTGGCAATAGGTATTTCTCAATGCTTTATTCGGGAGTGTAATTGCCTAATTTCCCACGTTGACCAGACGGCTTAGGAAATGTATTTTTTTGCTACTGACAGCATGAGAAGAAACAAACAAAGTGCATCCGGGACCGACTTGACAGGGAACCATCTACTCATTGGCGTCCCCAAACCCAAGGAGGAAGTGGAAAACCCCGGAAAAACCGCATACTGGATGGCCGGCAGGTCCGATATTCGAACACCCGAGAAGTATTATGTCGTATGAAATTTAATTTTAAAATTTCCCTTGCGAACCTAAAATGCTTATTTTAGATTGTCAAACCAGTTTCTTTTCTCATTTAAGTCTAAAAATTCAGAGTTCCAATAAAGTAGGTAACAGTGTATTTTTCTTATTTCATGCGCATGCTGAAGAAACATGATTTGGCAACTTTCTTTCCCCTTTTTTCTTAAACTACGAAATTCTCAGAATATAAGTATTTTTTCTTATCGCGGAATATAACCAGTTATTATTTTATTTATATTTGTACAAAAAATTAAAAATGAAATGAAAAAGAAAAAGAAAAATGCAATTAGATCCGTATTAAACTACACTAAGTAAGCTTAATGCTCCAAACCCCATTGGTTACGGTTATTTTCTTAACCGGTAGTCGAAAACGACTAATGCCGAAGAGAAAATTTGCGTGCAGATCAAAGCTACACACGTAGATTCGGCTTCTGCATTGCAGAGAAAGGCAGTTCCGCTTTGTATATTACAGACAGTTTAAGTAGTATAACTACAATGGAATATATCAATGAATCGAAACGATATGCAATTACACGCGTATTATACCATAATTCGAGACGGAATGGACACAACCGCAATTCTGCAATATAAAAAAAAAATCAGGCACACGGGTTCACTCGCACCGGAAACAATTTGGAATTTTCATTATCATGACCGCAGTTTCATAATTTAAAGATGCTGAGTAGGTATTTATGTAAAAAATATACAGAAGACACCTACGAAGCTTTCGTTTCGTGGAACATAATGTTTTTTTTTTCGCATTTTTGAATTAAACAATATACAAGAGTCAGCTATGTCACCAATAGGAAAAAATGAAATATGTAATTGCACGAACTATGTCGTAAGTTAAGTTATTTTTGTGCAAAAGTATGAACTTATGATTTTCACCACTAAAAGTTCCAATTCTGAATTTAATGGTATGACATCTTTACTGCTTCCTTCAAAAAACTTCACGTAGAAACAGTTTCTCCTACGCGTTTATAAGTATTGCAGGGTAAACCGTTTTACAGTAAATAGAGGAAAATATGTTTTTTATGCATGGCTCCTTAATCGATGTATGCTTGAATTTTCGCTTATATCTCACCAAGATTTTATACTATCCCGCTGAAAATTAGAATTTAAGCGTTTATTGATATTTGGCATTAAATGGACTACTAACCAGATATGGTCATAATTAACTTTTTTCATGATCATATATCATAATTTATAATTCTCTTAATATACCCGTTCTGATATTGTATAGCGGCTCATACACTGACGGAAAAAAATCCCAACACCACGAAAAAATAGTTGTAGAGGAATGAAATGGCGGCAATTCATTTGTATAGGTAACATATTCAATCGATTAAGGTTTCAAGATCACAGTTTAATGTAAGCGCGTGAAAAGCCATTTTAACTGTGAAATGATGGAACATTAATAACTGGTGTATCCGTCAGAATGTTGAATGCAAGCATGCAAACGTTCATGCAAACGTTCATGCATTGTGTCGTACAGGTGCTGGATGTCAGTTTGTGGGATGGAGTTCCATGCCTGTTGCACTTAGTCGGTCAATACAGGGACGGATAATGCAGGTCGAGGGTGACGCTGGAGTTGTCGTCCAATGAAGTCCCATACGTGCTCGATTGGAGAACGATCTGGTGATCTAGCAGGCCACGGCAACATGTCGACACTCTGTAGAACATGTTCGGTTACAACAGCGGTGTGCGGGCGAGCGTTATAATGTTGAAAAACACCCCCTGAAATGCTGTTCATGAATGGCAGCACAACAGGTTGAATCACCAGACCGACGTACAGCTGTGCCGTCAGGAAGCGTGGGATAACCACGAGAGTGCTTCTGCTGTCATAGGAAATTTCTCCCCAGACCATAACTCCAGGTGTAGGTCCAGTGTGTCTCGGCCGCAGACAGGTTAGTTGCAGGCGCTCACCTGGCCTCCTTCTAACCAACACACGGCCATCACTGGCACCCAGGCAGAACCGGCTTTAATCAGAAAACACAACAGATCTCCACTCCGTCCTCCAATGAGCTCTAGCTTGACACCACTAACGTCGCAAACGGCAGTGGTTTGGAGTAAGTGGAATGCACGCTACAGGGCATCTGGCTCGGAGCTGACCTTCAAGTAACCGATTTGTAACAGTTCGTTGTGTCACTGTGGTGGCAACTGCAGCTCGAATTGCTGCCGCAAACGCAGTACGATGCGCCACGGCCGTACGCCATACACGGCGGTCTTCCCTCTCAGTAGTGCCACGTGGCCGGCCGGAACTCGGTCTTCTTGAGGCAGTACCTTCATTTCACCACCGCTGCCAACAAAAATGCACAGTCGCTACATTCTTGCCAAGTAGTTCTGCAATATTGCGAAAAGAAAATCCAATTTCTGGTAGCCCTATTACACGACCTCGTTCAAACTCTGTGAGCTGTTGATAATGGCTTCTTCGGCTTCTTAAAGACATTCTTGACTAACATCAACACACTACGTCGAATCTTAACGATAACTAACGCTTACGAACGTTACAACGCGTATTTACAGCAAACCTGCTTTGCAAGTTCCGAGGGGTGCTACTAGCGCCACACGTATGCGCCGAGCGCGAAATTTGCATAGACGTCATCTTACAGATGTACTCTCACTGCCTACCAACTGTCGTTTGCCTAACACAACCCCTTCTTGGTGTTGGGATTTTTTTCCGTCAGTGTATTATCTGGGCCTCTTTGTGTTTTACTGTTGCAACACTGAATCACGGTAACTCAATGGGCTATAAGCAGTCGCCCGTTCCTAATTTAGGGTCACTGGTTCCAGGGAAGGGAGAGAGCCAGTGCATTAAGACAAACACAACATCCATGCCTCACCGGGATTCGAACCCGGACCTCGTTCGGACGAATGATCAGAGGCCATCGCTTAGACCACTGGGCCACCGGGGCGGCCATTTTTTTTCGCAACGTTGCTAAGCAACTACTTCTGGCAGATACCACTTCCATGAGCAGTTAGGCTGTCCAAAATATTCCCTCTAATCACATGTTATAGAGAAGGCATAAAAATGACAAAACCTCTTAGTACAATAATCAGATAAACGAATTCTGATGCAGTATTTACACTACAAAAAAATTCATATCTCATTGACGTGTATATCTGATGGACATAAAAGCAACATGTATTATTAATTAAAAATATATCGATTTTTAATTAATGAATAGGGTGTTACATTTCCCCCTTAATTATTCCGTGTACAACTGAAAATGGAGTTTAGAAGTTTTGGGAAAATTTTACCTTGATTGGATGCCCGGATACTTTTTGCTTATCTGAATAAGCAATCAAAATTTTCCTTACTGCAAAGGTTTTTTGTTTTTTTACATAAAACACTTTATTTTTGCTAAATACGACGTTTCTGTTGCCATTTCTGCAATTTGCTGTGAAAACAAAATACATGTTTTCACAGCAAATCTCAGAAATCTCGATATGTATAACTGAAAATAAATCTTTACAACTTGTGCAAAGAAATATTCTGCAGCTCTATTTTTGAACGTAGGAAGGTTTAGAATACGTTGTCCGCATAAGAAAAAGCCTGTATTCTGTGACTTTTGGAGTCGCAGTTTACACAGCATTTGCTTTTTTAAACAACTGGATATTTTCAGCCTGAAGTGGAAAAGAGTTATACTTAGCATGCATTAACAGCGTTTCATCGTGTTCATCTTTTGGTAATTTAAACGATTGCACAATTTGTTATTTAGAATTCAGAATTTAAGCATTTGTAATCGGACAAAATAATGTCCAAAAGATTTCAGTGCTATTATTTAATTTCCAAAAGCAACAGATCCCCAGTTTCGTTGTATTTCTCTTCCGAAATTTAAAAAGAATGATACTTTCATATTTTAAGGAAAGGTGCTTTTCAAAAAAATTATAAACTGCTGTCTAAATTGGGAATTATTTACAGATTTTCAAGCACATAGGAACACGACAATCATAAACTACTCTTTGTGAACACTAAAACATCATGAAGGAATGATGGTAAATAGTGAAACTTCCATAATATGCAGAACAGGGCAGGACATGCAAATGATTGGAAGTGCAGAGTCAGTGCGCATGACTGAGCCCAACAGCGCTTTCTGGACAGTCGAGTGAGGTGTATAAAGAGAGGGCTGTTTAGGATACACACCAGCGGTGCATCGCGGACAGCGAGTTGTAAAAAGGTCTCCAGGATTCAATAATATCTCAGCAATGACGAAGGGCGCAATATCACCATACGGCAGATTTCAAAAGGAGACGAATGATTGGTCTGCGTGAAGGTGCATTTTCGTACCGTGACATTGCGGCTCGAACGGGACATTAGGCCACGACAGTGATGCGTGTGTGGCGGCAGTGGACCGTGGAGATACACGTGCATTGGCAATCTGGCAGTGGACCGAGAAATGTGACAACACCGCGGGATGACCAACACTTTATTCGCATGACAGTGACGAACATTTCCGCATCTTCACAAGTGTTACAAAAGTGGAGCACTGCAACAGGTGCGGTATTGTCTGTCTCCAAAGTTCGACGCCGTCTGTTGCACACAAGACTTGTCGTACACATCCCTTTGCAGCGGATTCCTTTAACCCTGAAATATGGAGGCCTCAGGATGGAATGGGGTTTTCAATACAGACAATGACGTGCTGATTGGCAATATGTGTTTTCGGACGAGTCCCGATTCAACTTGGACTACCAAGATGGCCGCATCCGCATTTGATTGTATTATGATGATCGCCTTCTTTCACCGTGCATTGTTGAGCATCATACAGGCCGAACGCGAAGTGTGATGGTATGGGTGCTATTGGGTACCGTTCGCTCTCTCGGCTGCTAGGACTTGAAAGCAATTTGAACAGCGACCTCTACATCAGGGAAGTTGTACAGGCAGAAGTCATACCCTTCCTTCAGAGCAGTCCCGGCGCTATATTCTAACAGGACAATGGCCCACCATATGTTGTCAGGAATTTTCAAGCCGTCTTCGTAGTACAGAAGATACCGCTTTTTCCCTGGCCTGCACGTTCTCCAGACGCATATTGAGCATGTTTGGGATATGGTCACTCGGCAACTGGCTGATAAAAATGTCCAGCGGTCACTACGAATGATCTGTGGACTCGCATACATGCCGCATGGCAAGCAATTACCCAGGACACCATCCAACTTTTTTCCAATTCAATGCCACATCGTCTAGAATCTCTTATTGCAGCTCGCGGAGGTTTCACAAGATACTGTTTTTTGCAGGTAAAAATTATTGTATTGTTCTGAAAATTAAATCATTTTCTTACAGTCATATCAGTAATGTGTGGTTTGAATTTCTTTTGAATTGCATGATTAATTTTCGGTGTTGCAATTTTCATAAGCAATAGTGTATATGCCATATGACCATTTTGAAGGCCTTAAATATAACTATCTGATACGTCCCTTTCATTAAGATATTTGTGTAGTTAGAATACTTTTCTAACACACGTGGACCTTCAATTATATTCTGTGAGAAAATTTATTGCTATACCACTAGATCTTTGCATAGGTATACGCATGCGACTTATAACGTATGTAGAGGGTAAGGTTAAACTGCAAGAAATCCTTTAAAAAGGTTATGAGCTAACAAAGTGTCACTGCTGATGTTCGAATTCAAGTTCGTGATCGCAAATCCCATTTGTCTAAACCAGTATTCAAACTGGCATGCAAAGAATCACATAACTTGCAAACAGTTCCAGATCAATCCTGTGTCTTCGACAGGACTGTGAAGTCCTCATACAACGTAATCAGTGATCATATCAATTTCAATAACAGCAACTCTTGTACGCACACTTATACTGCATATATCGACAACTAAACATAAATACGTATATGTCATACCGCTTTCTCTTCTCAATAACTTTGTCTCTCTGTCTCTGCATGACATTCGGTGGTGACATTATATATTCATCTGACTCGCTCTCAGTGTTTACGAATTGAAGAATCTCATCTCGGAGGTAATGCGTTTTTCAATAGGAAGACGTTTAACGGTAAAACAGTAAATTTTCAAAAGAAACACAATCTCAAAGGAAAACATTTAGACACATATGTAGCACACTTTTCTGGTCTTAATGTAAATTTCATCGAAAGTGACAAATACTTGCAATCGATGCCACGTCCAGTATCCTGTAAGGGTACTATTATTCCATTGAAGAATATTTCGAATTTGAACAGCACGTTCCAAATATAATCGGAAACTACACAATTTCTCTTTTCCTGTTTTTTTTACTTTGTCAAGCTTTCCTTCGAGGCACATTCAGCTTTACAGTAAAATCAGGTTTTGATTGCAGCCATATCGTATTTTGGGAAAATATATTTCTGGGAAGTTACTGACTATCATACTGCAAGTTACAAGTTCGCCACTACTTTTGAATAAATTTGAAAACTTTTTTTATTGGAGGTTTAGGTACCACCGTGAGCAACTCAATGGGGTATAAGCAGTCGCCCATGCCTAATTTAGGTTCACTGATTCCAGGGAAGGGAGAGATCCAGTGCCGTAACACAAACACAACATCCATGCTTCACCGGGATTCGAGCCCGAACTTGAAAACTTGGAGACAATTGATTAGGAAAACTGAGTCTGCAACATTACGGATTTGCAGTATCATCCATTTGTTATAATTGTAGCCGGAAACGTTTTGGAATTTGAAACACCTTTGAGGGACATTTTATTTGTTGAGCGGTACATTTATAATACAATTTATGTAAACTGAAACGAAATGATAGAATCCATATATTTCAATAATTTATCTTTGTGATGAGCTGCATTTGAAGCAGCCCAGAGAACGAGCTGCTTGAGTTTGCGCCTCGCGTCGCAACGCATCCGTCCGGAATAAGGTTTTTGGTTTCTTCATTAAAATGATTTTGTCTCAAACAACAACCAGACCTCCTTTGCTGGCTCTAGCGAGGGTTAAGTTGGAATTCATACGCAATTCTTTAAGCTCATTAATTTCTTTGGTGGTTAAATTGAGTTTAGGTAATGTAGCGTGATTCGCGATTATTATTTTGCTGATGCAATGTCTAATTATTTCTTTTTCCTGAAAGTTAAGACAGCTTTTTATTAGATATTCTTCAACTGACGCACCTATGTTTGAAACTAGTATTTCTCTTGAAACAGCAAAATTTGAATTATAACTTAAAAGTCTGCTTCTAATATCAGTGAAATTATGGCCGGACAAGTGCGCAACTGTTTCATTAGCTGGATATACTATTCCGTTGTTATTCTGGGTAGCCTATTTATTGTCATTATGAGTTATTAATTTCCTGAATTTACGTTCAAGGGAAATCCTGTGATTCGATGATATATTGATACTACAAATTGAAGTTTTCGTTTCTAGAGTATTAAAATCTGTTATGATTTAGCTAACCAAAGACGTAGATCATAAAGTTCATGTTCCTTCTTTCCAATATCCTTTCAAGTATCCTTAATTAAAACCTAATGAGGGCAGACAAAGCATTGCTAAATGTATTTGTTACGATCTGAGAACGTCTTCGATTACACTTCAAGGAAATAAAGTTCGGTAAGATATAATATATTTTACATCGTTGTAGGAAATTCAAATGGTTCAGTAATCTGAACTTTTGTATTCTCAGTTTCGAAACATGATTGATCGTATTATTTAAATTACTCTTGGTCTTTTGAAGAACATTAGATGTGCTACGTTCCTTTAATTCACATTTTACTTTACTGTGTTAAAAGCAGTCAATCAGGAAGTTAAAATGGCTTCCGTATAAGATGCTTCAATGCATACTTACGCACCGATGTATACTTACGCACCAATGTAGTCTAGTGGTCTTACAAAACGGTTGCCTACCTACCATTTCTTGACGTCCAGGTAACAGGCTGAAGTGGATCTCTCCTAAGTACAATTTATCTGAAGCCATTCCCTATTTTCTCGCCTACATATGCAAAATACAGTCACCCTTGGCTACAAACTCAGCACCTTTTACAGTTACGCTTAACGCTTGATACATATATGTTCAGGTGAGGGAAGTTTGAAAAACGCACTTGATTTCCTTAAACGTTTTGCAGTACAGCGAGGACACAAGGGCAATTGAAAATTCCGGAAACCGAAGAATATCTCCACTTTAACTCCTGTGATGCGCCCATTACTAGAGAATTTGCCATTATTAAATTTCGCAGTGATTTTGCCTTCAAAATTTCAAAAAATTTCAAAACTTTTATTTTTAAAGGGAATATCAAACCCATAAGCAAACTGAACTTTTTCTGATCAAAGGACTATATTGAAGATAAAACCTCTTGGGGAATTTATCGAATTTCATGTGAATGTGGCACTTCGTATATCGGACATAGCCCTAGCGCCTTGAGTTTCCGATTAAAGGAACACAAGACATACATTCGGAACTGTGACCTAAAGAAGTCGTTGATGGCTAAGCACTGTTACCAAATAGACCATAAATTTCTCTTTGAGAAAGCGAAGCTGAACGACAAGCCGGATTCAACCACCCAAACATGACATTCCGGAAGCTTTCCATATATCATAGTTTTTCGCAACTGGTTAACAACATGCCATCCACACCATTTCTATTAAGCGCGTGCAAGAAACTAACCAAAACCCGTGACTGTGAACACCTTTGCTGGTGTCATAAGTGATTGGGATATGTACGTGACATTCGTCCTACGTCAGAGCTCAGCGAAGCCATGGTCGACTTGAAGAATAAATTGTTTGTAAAAAAAACTTTGTATTTCCCTAATATGCATAATCGTATTTCGTAACTGAATCGCATTTATTTCACTCATGTTCGCCAGAACATCTCCTCGAAAGACTTAACGAATGCACCATTTAATAGCTATAATACAACTCCCATCTTCCAATTCCTCTTCGATTAATTATTATACGCTCATTGTACGCAGCATAACGCCGCTGAAGTTAAACAGACGTAACGTAAGATCCAGAATAACTTCTGCTTTCAGCTAGTCGATACAGACTGAGGCTTCCGCGTAGCACGGATGCTCATTTCCAATACATTGCTAGACAATTGCTAAGGGCGGATCATAAACGGCTATATACCGCATAAAAAAGTAAGTGTGGTTGGATGCCAAGTGAAATAAAATAATGTCAGAATGCCAGGACATTACAAGAAAGACAATTTATTGTGCTCTGAAATCCAGAAGGCTTTGGAACGTGTTCAAGGGACAAACAGGCCATTTTGTGCAGAATACGTAAACGTAAAAAAATTCAATTACCGTCCGCAAGCGGTCTGGCGTAAGATGTCAATACGGGATATGGCCACCATGGAGGGCGATGCAAGATTCCACACGTCGTGTCATGCTTTGCACAACATTATCAAGCAGCTGTTGGGGTTTTTATCCCATTCCTCTGTCAGTGCACGGATGAGGGTGTCCTTGTTTTTTGGAGGGCATTAGCGACCAGCAAGACAATTTCCCAAAGCATCCCACACATTTTCAATGGGATTCAGATCTGGAGAACGTGCTGGCCATACGAGGCGTTGAATATCTTCGCTCTCAAGACACTCCTGGACAGCGACTGTTCGATGACATGTTGCGTTGTCTTCCATGAAATTGAATCTATCACCGACAGCACCACGGAACATCCGAACATGATGTTGCAGAACATCATTAATGTATCGTTGGCCAGTCATAGTCCCAGTTGGAAGCACATAGAAGGACGTACGACCATTGATCATGATGCCAGCCAATACCATGACACTACATGTCGGATATCGGTCCCTTTCTTTTATGTTTGCTGGACAATATGCAGTACCACTATCACGCCAGATCAGTTGACCTCTACAATCAGACGATAGACTGTATCTACTCTCATCTGAGAAGAGGACAGCAGACCAGTCGTTATCAGTCCAATTGCGATGTTGATGGCACCATTGCAAACGGGCGGTACGGTGACGTCTGGACAATGGGATGCACACAACAGGACGGCGGGCGTATAGTCATCCTTCATGCAAACGTCAGGCGACAGTTTTTCGGGAGATCCGCTTGCCAGTAGCAGCCATAAACTGATTTGCTACCTCACTAGCTGTGCTGCGCCGGTTTCTTTTTGTTGATAGCACTATGTACCGATCTTCTGCAGGTGTCCTACTGCGAACACGACCTTCTCCGTGACGTTTGCTACACTCTCCATTTGTTTGAAATGATTTCCAAAGCCTTGAAACAACACTGTGGCTGACGTCGAACTCCCTGGCAACATCTGTTATTTTTCGCCCTTCGTCAATCTTGCCAATATTACGGCCACGCGTAAAATCATATAGGTGATGTCGGGAAGGCATACTGAAAATTGCAAGTTCGTCAATTGATTCTTTCCCTTTCAATTTTGCGTTTGAACAACAACGGTCAATACGCGTCAAATCCTTTATATCTCTTGTCAGCGCTATGACGTCACGAACAAGTTCGGCAATCCAAAATTTGCATACGCACAACACGTTTGACGGTTTCCGCACTTATGATAATTTCCACATTTTCCTGCCTTCCATTTTATGGTTGCTATCGTTGCTATTGTTATCCGTCCTTAGCAATTGTCCGGTAGTGCATAATCAGCGATTTGTTACAAATATCTAATGCTTCAGGCATTAGAAGAGACACTAATGGAGATATGCCGTTCGCAAACGAGCGTGAAATTTTACTGTGATGTTCATGGGAAAGAGTGAACGAACACGGATAAAATTAGAATTCCGTTGGTTGAAAAAAATATACTTGTGTTTTTTTCAAAAAACCTTTATCACTTGGTTCCTTTTCGCAAAGTGAAATGGCAATGACATTGAAGAAGTTCGCTTATCAATCTAGTTTCTATAGATAATTAACAAATCATTTCCAAATCTTGCACTTGATGACTGCAAACGTTGAGTGATGTGTACGATGCGTACGTTTTCGTCAGCCTTGCCTATTCAGAGTACTTGTAAGAAGTAAGCTAGAAGCTAGTAATAATCTATAAAATGTACCATGAATATTGAGTATGAGAAGTTAGTGGAGCAAAATCGGTGAAAATACTTACTTCACAGCATACTCTGTCAGGTTCTGGGGTTGTAGTGTTTGCTTAACAACTTGCTACTTAATAACATAATCTGAGATTTAAGTCTGCTTTTTAGAAAAAAGATCACAGGGTTCTACGAGGAACAGAAGCAAAATGTTCTAGACAGAGCCAAGATTGAAATCCTGACGCTCGCCCATAAATTGAAAAATGATGATGGGAGAAGTTCTCAACAGATTCGGTTTTTTTAAAGGTGATTTTGCCTTAACTTCACCAGTATTTAACTCATAAATTTTGCTTCTTTTCAAATAACTATAAAAACAATTTTTAAACTGAGAAAGTTTCTTGAGATAAACTTTCTTGCACTTCGATTTCCTTTGAAGGATTTCGTTGAGAAAATTGTAGTTGCCAGTGTTATACAAATCACAGAAAAATAGGAACGGACATAGTGATTCCTGGTGTACTCAAAAATTTGGAGACTTCGCAGTTAAACTGAATTGCAGCATTTGTATAATACTGGGAAAATAAGTCAAATATAAAAATAATTAGACAACCAAATAAATTATTGAAAAGAATCTAAAAAGATACAAAATAAATAAATGCCGTATTTAAATCATGTGACTTTCTTTGCACAAGACCTGCTGTGTTGTCAAAAAAAATAAGATATTTCAACGTTCAACATTCTTGTAGGAAAGGTTTGCCATACTGCATGTGCTTTTTATTTTCGAGAAAAACCGTTTTCTTAGTACTTTACGCCAGGACAAAAATATGGTCTTCTAGCAAAAGGGGAAGAATCTAGTGTTAGGGAAACAATAGCGCCGTGCAAGTTATGTACTTCTAGCTCAGAATAAGCGGCAGTTTCTCCTGGAAAACAAATCATAGTAACTGTTTTGCGCAACAAAATCCTAGAGCAGTGTTTCCTAAATTTATGACATTCTCTAGCGCCTTTTGTTATTTAGACAATGCCATCGAACCCTTTTTTTTTCTTTTTACAGATTTTATTGTTTTAATTCTGGAAGAAATGTTCTTTTGAAATAAACGTAAAAATTGATTACAAAAACTGTATGCATAGAAATAATAGTTATTTAACAGAAATTGATGTATGGAAACAATGGTTAGAGAGATGATCATAATTACTATTTAATTCTTCATAGATGTGAGGATTCATTTACCGTGTATCTGATATTTTCCTGTAAAATTTTTCAGTACAGAACAAACTATTTAAATGTGGAACTGCAATTGCTTGTGATCACAAAAGCATTTGCATCTCCTGATTTGAATAGTTTGTTTGGTATTGAAAAATAAAATATATGAATCAACGTCAGCGCAAATAATCCGATATCGCGCAAATACAGGGTGGGGAAGGGTAGAAAATGCTTAGTACAACTTCACCTAAAATTATTTAACAGAAATTGATGTATGGAAACAATGGTTAGAGAGATGATCATAATTACTATTTAATTCTTCATAGATGTGAGGATTCATTTACCGTGTACCTGATATTTTCTTGTAAAATGTTTCAGTACAAAACAAACTATTTAAATGTGGAACTGCAATTGCTTGTGATCACAAAAGCATTTGCATCTCCTGATTTGAATAGTTTGTTTGGTATTGAAAAATAAAAGATATGAATCCACGTCAGCGCAAATAATCCGATATCGCGCAAATACAGGGTGGGGAAGGGTAGAAAATGCTTAGTACAACTTCACCTAAAGTTCCATGGCAAATTGTAGTCATTTGTTCCAACAAAAGCCTATGCAATGTTTTTATTATACAGTAGAATGAAAAAACTTACTGGGATTTCGACACGTTTGAACATCCTTCGATATCAGAGTTGCTGAAAGCAGGAAAGAAAAGCAGAAGTTGAACGTACTGACACAATTCCTGGTCTCATTTAATAAAACAAAGAATCTTAACGGCATAATGATAGCAACTGCAAGTTCAATAATTCTCCCCAGTCTTAACTATGTTCGGTAGAATTTATTAAAAAGGCAGTTGCAAATAAACAGTGTTTTGGGTTCAGTTCGTTGAGGAACTCGCAATAAATCCATAAGTTCACCAACATCTATTTACTTCTGCTTCTCCTTTTTAGTGTCCGTATTAATTTTTTTATTAATTTGAACGTTCGTCCTCGGCATTCATCTTTTCCGTCGCCCAATCTCCGGAAACTATATTCCAGAGGTGAGTAAACAATCTTTTAATGCATCCACATCATCTAAAAGTTTAGAAATGTGTGCTTTTAAATTATTTAAAACAACACAACGTTTAAAACGAGCTATTTAATGCATGTTCACTTTGACTACACATTTGCAACTGCATCAGATGCAAACGGTGAAGTTGTTCAAATTGGGAATATAAGACAATTTAATGCGACATTTAACAATTCTTTTGCCTGACAAGTTGCAGAAACATTGCCCTAGTATCGGAACTCAATGTGCATCTTAGTTCCGTCATAAAATTTATATCAACAATTCCAGATGTTCATTTTGACTTGAATTACAATAGACACTATAATTCGTGCATGAATACTAGTATTAAAAGAAATCCGTCTTGTTGCGCGATGATATTTATTCAGCTACAAAATGAAGTCTATATACAGTTTAAAAACACATGAGCACTTTCGGTGTCACATTGACACCTTCATCAGATGTAATTTCACCATGTGGCTACATGCTGGTCTTAAGTACGTGGAGTAGATGCATCATGGGAAATGTAATGTCAATGTCCCATGATATACCAGATAACAAGACAATAAAAAAAAGGCATAGTTAGCCAATGAGCACTTAACAGAAGCAATTGCTATTGTGCCGTCCTTCTCAACAAGATTGCTCCAAGGTTCAGGTAAAACATAAGGATAATAGTCATTACAGCAACGTGTATTATAAGCCGAAATATAGAGGCTTTCTGCAAATAACAAGGAATAAACAGAGTTAGGTGTGTTTATAATTTTAGCGTTGTCCCAGTCTGGGATGGAATTTCCAGCACTTATGGTTCTTGCAAAAGAGGTGCTTTGGTATTTCATTTTTAGATCATATCTGTGTTCATTTAATCTCAAATCCAAATTTCTTTTGGTAGACCCCACATAATGATTGTTTAGTTCACCAGAGATAGTGTCGAGCATAGGAATAACATACACACCCCATTTTTTCCCTTTGTCAATTTTGTCACGATCATTGCGGATAATGGTATATAGATTGCATGATCGTATTCCAAATTGTATTTTACAACGAGAACATATGTTGGTAACGAGGTTTACAATGTGTGGATTAAAATCAACAGATCCAACATACTTTTTAGGCACTTGCTCACTAATTAAAGCAGTTGACATAGAAAACCGTACTTTATTGTGCACTCCCTTAACAACGTTGTCCGGGTAACCATGGTTTTTAGCGAGGGATGATATCCATTGTAGTTCTTGAGCTCTGGCGAAATGGCTAGAAGAATGTGAATATGCTCTTCTAAATAGGAAGTGCAGAGCAGAAATTTTATGCTGAAAAATGTGAGCAGAATTGTACGGAATTAGAGTGGGTGTGGAAGTAGGTTTTCGTTAAACGGCAAAAGACAGGGAATTGTCAGAAGGGGTACGAGTAATTTGAAAGTCAAGATAAGGCAAGACGAAATTATTTTCAAGTTCTATCGTGAGTTTGATGGAGGGATATTGAGCAGACATAGCGTTGACAAACTGATGTAACTGATTTATAGTATATGGCCAAATTACCAAGATGTCATCGACGTAACGGATATAGAGACTAGGTTTTTGTGGGAATTCTTGTATGACTTTATTTTGAATATGCTGTAGAAGAATTTCTGCTAAGACTGCGGATAAAGGTGAACCCATGGCTGTCCCGTCGGTTTGTTGGTAAAAAATGGTCTGAAATTTGAAAAATGAACGCTTTTTAATGAGATGAAGAGCATTCATTATGAAAGCAATATCATTGGCAGGAATGTCAGAATCAATGAGCAAAGCCTGAATCAACTGAAATGTAGCTTCCATAGGTACATTCGTGTATAACGAAACTACATCTAGGGACGCCAAAAAATAGGAATTTGGTAGTGGCTGAATTAACTTTAACCTATCAATAGCTTGTGTGGTGCTCTTTATGGAGTAGGAAGAATTCACAGTAAATTTGGTGAGATAACTTGCCAAAGCTTTTTCCAAAGGTCGGGTGGGGGCAATGTAACCTGATACAAGAGGGCGAATAGGGTACCCTTCCTTGTGTAGTTTTAATCTACCAACTTGAATTCCATCGTAGAAAATGTCGATTCACACACCCATGTTAGTCCAAACATGGACAATTACTTCGAAATGAAAGATTTCGAAGTTGGGAGATCGTTGTCAGTCAGAACAGATTTCCACATTTCAATGACTGAAAAATTCTGTTAAATTTTTGAGTGCTCCAGACTGCGAAGGGAAAGTAAATCATCTTCATGCTAGCGCTTGTCCGAAGACGCAAGGGTGAAAATTTCTTAGCTTGCATTTGTAATATTATTAAGGTGGAATGGATCACGCAGGAAACTGATTTCTAGTTTGAATTTATGCAAATCACAAAAATGTGTTTCAGAATTCTGGGACAAGGTCCTTATCCAGTTTAAATAGAGTTTCGGCTTCGCGTCGAGTAGATTACACTTCCCATTTTTTTATGGAAATCTAGTCAGGTTTGCAAAATGGGTCAAATCGTCCATCTGCGTATGAACTAGAATGATAGTTAATTGTACTCATATTATTACAGAGGGTGGTTCGAACGTTTTGCAATACATGCATAAACGCATGTGCTGGGGCGTGTATGCCACGTGTTTAAAGTAGTTCAAGTCGCGCACTGCAGTCAGTCGAAAGAGCTACCAAGTAGTAGTTGTTGCTGTGAACAGCATTGGATGTCGTCGTTCTGTGTGTGATTGGGACGCCTAAAAGTTGAACGGCCACAACCGGCTATTATGGAGCTTTTGGGTTACGAGTTTGAATTCGGCCATAACGCTGCTCAAGCAACACGAAACATTTGTCATGCGAAAGGTTAAGGTTCCATGTACCATAGCTCTGCAACTAGATGGTTCAAGAAATTTCGCACAGGTGACAGAAATCTCGATGATCAGCCAAGGACAGGTAGACCGCGAACTGTGGATTCGATGATCATGCAACTGGCCGTAGAGGCAAATCCGACAACCAGCACTCGTATATTATCAGGCGAGCTGGGCAGATCACAGACCACCTTAGGTCGTCACCTTCAGGACTTCCGCAAGGACTACAGGAGGTGCCGCATTGTCCCTCACGAATTGACGTCCGCTGAAGCAAACCGCCGGGTGGAAGTGTGCACGAAACTCCTAGAAACCCAGCGTGATGTACGTTTCATCAAGAGATTTGTTACGTGCGATTAAAAGTTGGTCTATGTTCGTAATCCTAACACACAACGGCAGTGGCTGAGCCCCGGCCAGCTTCCTCAACCTGTTGCTAAACATGGAAGCTTTGAGCATAAAGTGAAGCTCTGCGTCTGGTGGAATTTGTAGGGGATTATCCATTACAAATGTGTTCATGATGTTTGGACCATCAAGGCCAACCACTACTCTGAACAGCTGGAGTGGATGTATGCATTTTTTCTAGGGGAAGTAAACGGCACGGGTGAACAGAAAGCGGGCTCTCCTACAGCAGGACAACGCTGGGCCTTATACCGCTGGAACGACTTGTGCAAAACTCCAGGAACTTGAGGTCATCGAACTGATGCCACACCCGACATATAGTGCGGGCCTTGTGAGTGTGGTGTTCACATATATCTGTCCAGCCCCTGTATATAGCACATTCCCGACTGTAGAAAAATGTCCTTTGCGTTACTTGTGTGTAGTTCTTTGTGTATCACAAACACAGTTTAATTACTTGTCCGTTAGCTGTTCCTCGAAGAATTTCAAAGACAAATTTCTAAAGAAATTGGGAATGTGTTGCTCTGTCGGATTATTACTTGGTCCGCTCCATGGCCCACATCCTTCACGGACGGAACGTTAATAACCAGGAGGTGATGGCAGCTGGGCTGAAGAAGTAATTTACCTCGAAATACAAGAACTGGTACCACCGCGCAATCGTAGAATTGGCAGACTGATGGCTACAGACGGTGCAGTACGATGGCCAATACTTTGGTTGCTAGTCAGCTTTCATGGTAAAGGTACGTACAGTATGAAGACATAAAATGATCCAAATATAGCAAAATTTTGACTCACCCTCTTTAAATATGCTGTGCCATCTCACATATTACTTTACCCTTTCCCTGCATCTACACGTTTTATTCGTTTAAGTAAACCAGGATATCGCATAGAAATTGTAAATTACACTGTTATGAATGATTCCGCATGTTAGAAAATCTTTCTATCTTAGATTTCTTAACAAGAAATCCTAGAATTTGAGGAAGCAACTACGTAAATTGTTACAGAACATTTTCTCTGCTCAACCATCTCACATTTGCATACTCAGTAAATTCATCTCAGTCACAATCATTGCGTTCTTTCAAGGCCCTAGCAAACTGTCGATAGATGAACGAACTTGCACTTCTGATGTAATTCGCGATTTTCACAACCATTTCAATCAAACTGTTTAACTTGTAGTTTCCGGGTATATGAGCCAAAAAATTACCCTGATGCAGGATGTAATTTAAGGAGAGCTGCATGTTTTTCGCTCCTGCCCTCGATTCTTACACAAATGTTGCTTGAAAGGGAAACAGATACCTTTTCACTTCCAATAACTACGGTGCACCAGCCGTTGTAATAAAATGCAGTTTTATCAGTCTGGGTTACCTTGTTCGTAACTTCCAAACGTTTTTTCAAGTACCGAGTGATCGTAAAGTTCCGGAACTCTGAATTAAAAATTATTGCGTATGCTGTAAGCAAAAGTTCAACCAAACGATGTATATGGCAACACCAGCCAACAACTTGTCGAGAACAAATAATACGCTTGTCGAATGTCTGAAGGAAATTGGCAGAGTGCCAGAAATAAATAGCCGGTTCCACGTGTGCTACGCAGTTTGCCCACTTTAGCGCCACCATTTGCACAGAGGCATGGGTTTGACGACGGAGCAGAGAATTTATTTACTTGAAGATTATTTGCAAACGCAGTCTTACAAACAGTGTACAGAAGAGTTCAGGAAAAAAATTCCGCAGTATACTGTGCTAAGTAAATCAACTATACACAGTTTACTCGTACGGTTTCCGAAAACTGATACTGTTGATGATATGCCTAGAAATGGTAGGCCAAGTGTGTTAATGCCGGAAGTGATAAACGATGTTGTAAAACGTTTGCAACAGTCACCTACAAAATCGCTTCGCCGCTTATCTCAGCAAGGGAAACTTTCTTACGGCTCAGTACGGAAAGCAACTAAAAGATTGCAGCTTTTATGCATACAAAGTAAAAGTTGTCCAAGAACTGAAGGCACCTGATACGTATAAGTGGCTACTGCATTGCCGTTGGTTTCGTAAATTTATTCGATACAACAAGGGCTTATTGAACAATGTTTTCTTTTCGGATGAAGCCTGGTTTAATTTGAACGGGTATGTTAATTCGCAAAATAGGCGAATGGTATGCAGTCCTTCAAAACAAACATTATTCAGGCTATAGCGGAAATCACGCATCTAAGTTGAACGAAAAACATGTGCCTGCGATACGAAAAACATGTGTCTCCGTGTGAATATTTGCCTCCAGCAACACGGAGGTCATTTCCAGCACCTTCTTTAGGTTAACATCAGTTGCTGAAAAGTCGATGGAAGATGTATCAGAGTTGTAAATAAACTTTATGTATCTGTATAATGCGAATAAAAAATGTTCAAATTAGGGTTCGGGAACTTTTCGATTAACCTGTATATGTGTTCTACACGTTTAGCTTCACAGTCCAGAAAGTCAAGATTTCTTCATAAATTGCAAGATAGGGATGCAAAAACCCGAGCCAAAATTAGTACATCTGTAAAATCGGTTGGCCCGTCCATCGCTAGAGAACAACACAAACTGTCCTTTCAATTGTTAAAGCTGTTACCACTCTATGTTTCAGATAATTCCTGCACACTGCGAACAACCGTCCTGCTGCTAAAGTTTGCAATTATGGGAGGACTTCATTTTTTTCCTTCGATTCGCAGGTTTCCAACAGTTCACCTCACTGTGATCAAAGTATATTTTACCATCTCAGCATCGGGAAGTGTTTTCTTTCAGAGCCCAAAACCAGACCGCTTTAACCAGCCAACGTCACTAGCTCGTTCGACGACAGAAATTGCTTCAGTCTTCTCTTCTACTCTTGAAATTTTGATTTCAGTTGAGGAATTTTACTGTCACGAAAATTACCATCAATTTGAAATTTATTGTTAAATTCACTATGCATATTTCTATCTGCTTCTTCAAACTGTCTGTGTTATTTGTACTAAAAGTTTTTGCACAGGAAGCCCACTAGGTTTTCGTTTACTTGCGTCACTCGAATTGTACCTTTAGATTTCTTGAAAGTTTCGGTTCGCGTTCTTCCATGCTCTTGGTTTTCTTTTTTATCACGAGATTCCGAATCAATGAGCTCATCTAGGTCACCTACTCACCGCTATCGCCTGCTGCTGGTTCACTTACTTTTTGAATCACCCACATATCCATATCTCGGAGAGAAACTAAAAATACCTTAAAAAAATACTTTTTTTAGAAGGTTTAAAGACTACCGTAAGCGACTCAATGGGCTTCAAGCAGTCGCCTGTCTACAATTTAGGGTCACTGGGTCCAGGGAAGGGAGAGACCAAGTCCCGTAAGGCAAACACAACATACATGATTCACCGTCATTCGAACTCGAACCTGGACCTTTCTCGGACCAATGGTGATAAGCCAGCGCTTAGACCACTGAGCCACCGAGGCGGGAATTACACATTTTTGTAACGCCTAGTAAACTGTGCAAATCTAGCACACGAAACAGGCGCAAACGGACTTACGAAAAGGTATGTTATTAGACGCCAGTGCTTCAAGGTCGGGTCTAGGGTATATTCAAGGCAAAAATGAAACGATGTGTTGGTAAACAGGCTGGGGACTGCTGAATGGGAGTGTGGCGTCAATGACTCATTCAGATGGCAGAATGCTTCTAATGATATGAAAGCAACATCAAGTTATAGCCTGTACACGCCGTCAGAAAAAACTTTTATTGCACTTTGGGAGCTGCCTAACACTAATTCGCCACTTGAGGCGATTGGAGACAGGTTTGATAACCCCAAATATGGAAGCATGTTTTCCATTCGGCAAAGCGTGATGATTTCCGTCGTATCGCTTCTCACGGGCCGAAAAAGATTCTGAAAAAATGTTGGCTAAATCGTAAGCAGTTTGCGATTAAAAAAAACGGAATATTTCCCCTTCACCTAAACATTCCAATTCACAAGTTCGATATTATTTACCGTGATGTATATAGCTTTTTAAAATAGACGGTCTTATTGTCTCTCGTCTGATGTTACTAAGGTCTTAAGTTCGATATCTCGTCCTGACGTTTCCTTTTATCATTTGTATTCAAAAATTACAGAGAGAATAAATTTTGTGCATCTGTATACATGTAACACTGCCATGTGGTGTGTGAAAAAATTAAACAACGGGACATAATATTTTCTTGTCGTTCCACTGAGGAATCATATAGCTCTCAATAACTCCTTTGAAAAGTTACATTTAGGTTTTTAGAATCGAAACGTCAATCATATTTCCAGACATGGGATAAAGTAAGTTCACCTACACATGTGGTTAACATACCCGGCTTGCAAACTTCGGTGAACGCACTGTCCGCAAAATATGAGAATGATGAAAATAATTTAGTAAAACAAGTTTCTGCGTTCTGTTGAAGAATGTTATATTTTTTTAAAAACTGCAGATTTATATATTTCTGTCAAAAGTCGCTGAAAATATTTGAAATAGGTGAAACGATGATATGAACAACACTAAGACTTTGAAAGCATTAAGACAACTGAAGAAGAATCAAGCAAAACGAATACATCTAAATTTGGAAAATGTTTTTGTTAAAAAGGAAATTTCCACTGGATGCATCCTTAAGTAAAAAAATGTAGTTGCCTGTTGCTGAAAGGAAGAAAGCCCATAGAAAGTGAACAAAAGCCCCCCCCCCTCTTCAAAAAAATTGAACCACTCTTCACAAATGTCAAGAAGACCTCCAATGACTGTCTCACTTTCATTCAGCTCACAAGATTCTGCAATTCAAATTAAAATGTGGTGTAATGAGAACAAACAGCAAAACGTATGCGACACCTGACTCATCAGGATTCAAGAAAGCAGACAGGGAAGTCCTAAAATCAAGAATCTAGCCAGTGCTCAGTACGTTCACTATGATAGACAGTGATGCTGTTTACTTGTTGACAGCTTGCGTAGAAATTGATTTCCTTTCTCCACAGGAATTCACTGTAAATGAACTTTAATACAATGAACTCGGCAAACTTTTTCAAACAAATATGTCAATCACAAGTACCAAAAATTTTAGATTCAGAATTTAATTTTATACTAGTTCATTGTGACTCAAAATTAGTGCCATGTGTTTCAAGTAAATTAAAAGCGCATGGCCTTAAAGTGATTGATACGGCACAAATAGATGGAATAACACTAAAGTTTCTTACAATTTCATCATAAAAATGATATGAGATATCCCCTGCTGTTCTACGGCACACTAGAAGATAGGCCACCCTTAAAAAGGGCGACTCTGATGTTGACACTACTCTTCTAGCACTAACCATTTAAATCACTCTTGATTTGTGTTAGAAAAGGAAATGGGTAGAGGTTTTTATTTCTCGGTTTTCTCCGAAATGAAATTATATTCTTCAATTAAGAGAGACATAACGTCGTCGAAGGATATAAGTGTGATCGGTTAAAAGGGGGCCAAAAAAGTTTTCTTTCTCCAACAAGATCAGGTTTCCATGAAATAATAAAATATATGAAACTAGAAATATTGACTATCGTAGACGGGCAAGGGAACGAATGATTCCATAGAAATGACTACCAAGACCTCTTAGAGCTTACCAAAATATTTAAAGAAAGATATCCTACAGGTAGGATTCATTTCAGCATGAAAAATCATATCAGCTAGAAAAATAAATGTAGAAAGGCATGCATTACTTGAAAATGTTGCTGTTTAGGAAGCACTATAAATTTTCCGTGAAAGAGGAATTATAACCGTGGATTACTGCTTCATTGCGTAGAGCTATGTAGAAAGGTGATTTTGCGACGCAAATGATTTTCAAGTCCGTTCAATTATTTTACTTTCTTTAAAATCTCAAAGTCTATAAAGCACATGATCAGATGAGAACCATAGCAGCATTTAAAAATCTAACCGGTTTGTGATATTGAAATGCAGAATGCGAGGCAATTTCACTAATTGACGGTTGAATGAATAATAAATAGAAACGGAAATGACTAGAAAATTCATACAAAAATATCAAAACGAAAGCAAAAAATAGGATAAAGTAAGAAAATAAGTATGTGTAAATTAGTAGGTGTTCCAAATTTCACCTGCAAAGACATGCCAAAAGCATTACGGTCACATAAATTGTTGAAATTATTTCGAAGATTCGACGTAATTATTGAGTGCTTTTTTTTTGTGTACTTCATTTATAGGAATGACGATTCGGATCATAAACGAGGGCAGCCAATATTCGGATCATTACAGCTGGTAAATGATATTCCATAAAAATAATACAGCTGATAGAAGAAATTAGTGATGTACTAACGAAGTGTAACGCACAGAAATACATTTTATTAAGGTTAACGGCTTTCCGTGGTAATATTTTCTATCAACCAAATATCTAAATAATACATTGTTTAAGTACTTCTATCAAATTGAATAACCGATATTTGATAAAATAGTTTGTGGTCCAGAAATTCAGTTGCTGGTTCATTTTCTCAGATAGTACTAGATTAACACGGGAATTATGCTGGATAAAAACTCCATGATTTGGAGCAATTGTTCTCCTAATTGTTTTCGAAGTAAAGAAGTTTACATTCGAATTATTACTAAATGTGCTTTTTACCATTTCGTTTTAAAATGATGAAGAATCTGCGATTTTTCTGTAGAATTTCCAATGGATGAACAATTTTCTATTTGCAATCATTTTATTTTCATAAGAGTTACAGGTATTTTTGAGGCGAAAATAAAGAGATAGTTTTTCCGTTCCATTTGAAATGTTTCCCATTTGTACATAATTTCCATTTATTTGTATTCTACAATTGGAAAAAGAAAATTCATAAATCGATTAAATTCAATATATACACTGAAGAACATTTAATTCATCTACCTATTATCAGATTATTTTGATTTTCTGCAGTATTTCGTTTAAAAAATCAGATTCATTACAATAAGCACAGTTTTGTTTTCAAAACTAATACATATTCTGATATTTCAACGCTTCTAACACTTACGTGTTTGAAGTAGTAAATCCTTTAGTCACTGTTTCGGGAGAGGCGCATGCTAATTTTGCGAATTTTTTCCCTGGTGTGTAAAATTTTCACAGTGAACCCGTCAATTAAGTACGAAGCACTATTGGTTTTATTCGCCGGCTCCAACGTAACGTTAGAACTCTTACCATTGATTAAAATTTTGAATGAATTTAAATGATTTATTTCCAATACAGGTGAAAATACTTTTGACTCCAAATGGCTGGTGACCGTTTCGTTATATTCCAGCACAACTCGATGTACATTTCCTGTTGAAAGAAATTCATAGAACGGGGCCATTGTGCTTTGGTGATAAAAGAGTTAAAAATTTGTAGTACTTGTTTTCAAATGCTTTGTTGCACTTTTTTTACCAAATATTGATCATTACAGTAAATTTATACACTTCTACGTTATATAGGTATTTGTGGTTTCGCGAAGCCCACAGAATTTTGCATTTTTATCTGCCATCGGTGATTGAATCACTCAAAACGAAAGCTTTATTTTTATTCTGTATTGTACGAGCAATTTGTTTTCCTTGAAACAGAACACACACATTTTATTAACTCATCATTAAAACTACCTGTTAGCTATTACTCTTTGCTCTACTTCGGCCGTTTTGAAAGTTTTGCAGGTTAGAATAAGAGCGAATCTCAATCTTTCCATTAAGTGAGTTGTTCGTTAAAATGTTTAGGCAGATCGATGTCAACATTTTACAGTAAAATTAATTCAAGTTATAAATCCAGTTCTAGTGAGTTTGATGAACTAAAATATGTTCCTGCTTTGTAATGCGTATAAGCTGTACCATGTTATGATTGGTAAAGATAGCATTATACTAGGAAGGCACTCTTCGAAGAAATTTAAGATTTCCAAAGAACAGCGCACTCAGAAGCAACCTACTTTACTGTCGTACGCCATGCACTTACAGCCGCAGTATTACTATTAACAAATAATCCACGGCTGAATCGATTGTTTGTTCGCGAGCTGCTGTAGTTAAGGTGTGCCAGGACTGGCATACAAATGGTCAAACAACGACACAGAGACAGCGAAATGTTGATGTGAGAGGTGAGCCAAGGGTCCGACGATTCGTAGAGGCCAAGAGACGCAGCACTGTTCAACAGTTGACTACCCAATACACAAAGATCCACCTGGAAAAGTATCTGTCATGACCATGCGTCGCACGCTTGTATGTATGGGCTGTAACAGCATATGATTCTGACAATATCTTCTTTTAACAACGGTTCATCGGCCCAAAGACTCGCCTGGTGGCAGATCATGCAAGTTGGACGTCGGATAACTGGAACACAGTGTGCTGGTATGAAGAGTCGTGGTTTTACTCCCCTCCGTGGATGGAAGTACACGTATGTGGCGCAAACAACATGAAGCACTCGATCTATCCTGCATGGTATCCAAGGAAGTGGAGGCGGTTACATGGAGTGAAGCCCGTGGAGGCGGTTACATGGAGTGAAGCCCGTGGAGGCGGTTACATGGAGTGGGGCATGGCAGGAACTTATACCCCCTGGTGCATGTGGAACAACGTATGACTCGTGCTCCATATCGTGAACTGCATGCTGACACTGTACATTGTACACCCAGCAACGTTGTACTTTTTCTAGAAGGTTAAAGTTGTCTTCCAAGATGACTATGCGCCGAGCCAACGTAGTACAGGAATGATTTGAGGAACATATTTCAGACTTCCAGCATTTCGATAGGCCTCCGAACTCCCTCGATATCAATCCCTTAGAGCACTTGTTGGACACCATGGAACGGCATATCAGGAAAATGGTAAACTCACCTTAGAAAACCAACTACCTCCAATCCTGCATTGAAAGCTTCATTACACACAGCTCGGTTGGCCATACGTCCAACCTACTTCCGCTACCTAATTGAATTGATTTCACGTCGGATGGCTGTTGAACTTGGGCGGAATGAGAACCTACAAGGTAGTAGGTACCTGGTCATAAACCAGTGATCACTCAGTGTATGTTTTCAAGAAATGCTATTTATTTTAAAACATATATAAAAATACAAATCTATTATATTCCTAAACCGCAGGTTATTAAAAAATCTACATGGAAACATATTGGTTTCGAGTAAAACTACCTTAGAAAACCTTGTTTTGTTGAAAGAACGAAATTTCTGTTGAACAGTGTAATTAATTTGTCGTATTCGTATTTGCCTTGTACACCGCGTACAACGAACTGAAGTTCAGTGTTTATAAAAATGTGCGCGAAGGTCTGGAGATATTCTGGTAGCATTACCTCAAAAACAAACTTACGTTATGCATGCTGAGTACGTGAAAGGTACTTAAGGAATTTAACTTTAATGCCAAAAACATAATATATAGTTAAGATAATATATACTAATAAACCGATGTTATTGGCGTAAAATAGAAATCAGAGTTTCCTAACTTTGACACAACAGCCAGATGGCTTTTTCAAGGAAGGTAGACAGCAAACTGCAAACTAGATAACAGAACTAAAGCATTCCTCATCTGTAATAGAAGAAGAGTGTCTTTTAAAGATATACTTGATGAAGGTATCTTCAATTTGCTGCTCAGAAGACGTAGATGAACCAGAGTGACGAGGTCCTGGTGGAGATTTCTGTAAAATGACAGTTTTGACCAAACTCGAAGGCTGAGAATACTGCGTTTTCTTCAAATATGGCCTGGTACTAGGTATTACAGTAATTCCAGTTGATGAGGATGGCTGTGCTGTATTTGAAGACAGATACGCATCGGAAAAAGTCTTGCGACTCGTAGGCAAAATCTCACGGTGAGAAATGAGGATAGCCCTACCTTTGTTAAGTGATAGAGCCTCCTTTGCGTTCTGCAAATAGAATTTGCAGGCAGTCATTAAAATTTTCTGTCCTGAAAAAGAAAAGCATTGAGCTTATGGCTAGCTTCTTACTGGAAAGATGTTAAAGAGTCTTTCTTTATCTGCTGGATAGAGCACTGGACTTGTTAAAATCGAGAATCCTTAAAAGAAGGAACGTTCCTTTAGGTTGTTGATCAGCAAGAATTTTTAGCTGATCGGTCAATATCACTTCGGTGGAACAGACGAGAGTCTAAAGGAAATATTTTTGTTCAGCACCTTTCTTACGAAGAACTCAATCTTTGCATCAGGATATTTCGTGGCGTCTGGGACAATATCCAAGGAAACATACTATTCTTCTGTAGACTGCAACCTGAAGGACAGCTGATTGGAGACATACACATAGGGACTCCTTGACTAATGATAGGCTCGTGGTCCCACGATGATGGGGATTCCCTGCACGGAGAAGCAAGAAATATTTATACTTCTGCCGAATCTGTTTACTGATCTGTTTCCAGACCCTAAAGAGGAACGGCATCCTTTTTTCAAACTGAATTTCAATCTTCTCTGCTACAATTCCGCATCATGCTTATTTCTGTCTACCCTTTTCTTTCTATTATACTTCTTCGAGATAGGATTCACCGGACTGATCATGAGCAGCAACAAATGGATTATGGAAATACCCGAAGCATTGCTTCTTAGGTAGGTCTACTGCTTTCCGTTGAACCGATGACAATAAGAGAATTTGCCGTTAAAGTTTGGGTAGAACGAAAGTTTTCCCATTGGTCATGTCAAATAAACAACGAGAAAAAATCAGGAAAAACATCAGCACATACCAAGTAATAATTGGAGGAAACGAGCAAAATATTAAGAAAAGGATGAAGAATGTTTCTCCAAAACCAAAGGGAGGAAAAAGTTTAACAACCTTGTTTAAGGTGCGGTTTGTTTGACACAGGCTTTAATGAATATAAAAGTGTTTGTTTCTTAAATGGTGTTTTACAAAAGTTATGTAAAAATGATTGTTTCTTGAAATGGTTGGTTTGTTAAAATGATATACCAATTATTCACTATAGAAAAGAGGCGAGCACGCACAAAACAATATTTAATATTATTTTGTGAGTGGGTATTCCCAGGTTTAAGTTTAAATATTCCTAGGATGGTGATTAACATACCCCAATGTACCTCACGAAGAGTCATCGCAGTTAGGGAGAGAGTGTATATTACTCCACAGAAGTTATAAGGTACAGCTTGTGGTATTTAAATTTTTATTTTTATTTAGTCACTTCGCTTTATTTTTGTTCTTTATTCCAGTAGTTCTTAATTACTTTTTGCCAAGGCCCACGTTTTTTCTCCAGAAACTGGGCCAGAGTGTGTGCACTCTTAATTTGGTAAATGTAAATTACATATCGTACTGATATTCATATAAACATTGTTTTATTTTAAGGTTTAATAAAGGTAATATCAAAATTATAAAATATACCCTTTTCTCTGTGGTAAAATAAACAAATAATTCGCTGTCCAGCCACTGTTAAACTCACTGTTTTTTTCACTGTTAATTTTTCTCTTCCTTAACGTTGAGAACGACGATTTGAACGCTACAATGAATGCATCTGTTGTGCTCGGCACTTCACAAGGCACGGAATGGAATAAACCCAGGGTAGAGTTAGTTCCAAACGCTGCCAGTGAGAATTCATAGATGTAGCGTCGAGTGGAGATCCAGACACATGGATGTGCGAGTTCCTCCTTCTCCTCTCCCGTGACGCCTGCGGGAGGGTTGCCTAGGAGCGTCAGAGAATCCCGAAGAAAACTACCAAATTACGTTTATCATTTGTCACGTGTGAATGCACGTTCTGAAATCTTTAAACACTGTCACAGAACTAAGTCAAACAAAAATATTTGTATTATTTTACAATACAAATATTGATAAACATTCCTTTATTTTTCGTCTGTGGATTTTCTACATTTCTTTTCGGTATAATTTTTTACCGCGTGTCAGACAGACACCCTTCGCCGGCCGCCTATTGAGAACCAGTGTTTTATACCATGTGTTAGTGGAACTGAACAAATGAATTTGAATTAGATAATTTCCATGACATGATATTTTCCTACACCATTATTGTTCATACTGGCTATAAGTCAAACTGAATTAACGATTTTACGTAAGAAAACACTTCTGATTTACGCATCTGGAAGACACTTTTGATAAGTTGATCACAATAATACTTAATTAATACTATAAGGATTTTCAGAGTTATTTTTTATAATAATAAATCACACTCTTCTAGTACCTTTTACATATTCGCGGACCCAGAAATTTCCGTTTCAGCTGAACATGTTCGCAGAGTATTGAATTATTTTGTAACAAATTCAACAATTTCATGCATAATATATCTTAATCTGCACACAAAATTTGGATATTCATGAGTAGCTATAAAATGTACGACTTTTTATCTTTCGCCATTGTACTTGGATACGAATGTAGTTAAAAACGTTTACATAGTAGTTATCGGTACATGCAACTTTTATTCCAGACATGAAAGAAGCTCAAAATAAATCCAAGTATCAAATAGAGGGTTCATAATATCCCTCATTGAATACTGGATTACAGAAGCGACTGTGCTATTTAGGTTATTTAAATTATATTTTTCCATACAATCGCGAAAACATATTTAGAAGATAACATGCAATTCCAGATTCACACAGAAGTCAGCATCACGATCTTGTTGGACAACACATTCCTAACTAAGCTAAAAGGGTATTCACGAACAAGCGTTAAGTGAAGTGCATAGAAATTGCGTACAGAAATAAGAAGTACACTTTAGAAAGATGGCGAATATGGATTAGTGAGACTCATTTGTTATCATATGCGTCATTGTAAGAAACTTCCTTTAGGGTAACAGAATCCACTTTAAATCCGTGTCATCCTCACAGTAATTTATCCTACATGCAATAATCCAAAAGCACATTAATGTTTCCTGCTTATTTTTTCTTTCTTTTCGAAAACTATGATATTGTATCCGTAGATTTGGCACTTGTATGCTTTCGTCTCTTGATTCACTTCATCGAATCGCTAAGGCCCGCATAATTGCGGTCAGTGTTTTACATATACAGGTGCGCCTTTCTTGATCATTGCCAAATTGTTATGAAGGGTACCTGAAGGTAGTCATTTCGTTATGAGCTTCCCGAAGACGCAGTTGTCTAAGCCCTAGCTTCCGATCAATAGTCTGAGATAGTTCCGGATTGGAATACCGGCGACGCATGGGTAATGTGTTTGTGTTACGGCACTAGCTCTCCATTTCCTACAGCAAATTCTCCTAAATTACGGACAGTCAATTGATTGTAGCCAATCGAGTTGCTCACAGTGGGCGCTAAACCCTCAGATAAAAGAAACGGAGAGTTTGACCTCCCCCTCTCCAAGGAACATTTTTGACAAAAAGAGAAATCGCGGGATTGCATCTTGAGCCCAATTTGCCATTCATGCTTACTTTCTCTGCTAACTAATAGATGGAAGCTACCATGATATGCAGCAAGGGCTACTGCGTTTTCTAAAATGCGCCAAACGTATTCGGAAACACAACCCAATAATAAACTTAAATTCCTTTATAAATTTTTATTTCAATACAATACTGCTTATGTACTAACAAATTGTGGTATTTGTAGGGCAATTTATTTTGAACACATGGGAAACATTGAGAAGTGGCGTGTAAGAAGTAATTACAGCTTTCGGGAGGAAGTACTTTTTCTTTAAGAATCTCAGTACAAGAATGGGCAGATCACGAGTTTTACTTAAATCCTGAAAAAATATTTTCCAATATGAACCGCAGAAAATGGTAAGTCTAATTGGATACCAAAAGGCACTTGACTGAAATTAAATTGAGGTTAGACTATAACCTAAAGAAATACCCAAGTATACACCTTTATCATGAAAGAAATGTTACGATGATGAACTTCTTATTGGGTGACCGCGTGGGGTGAAAGAAACCGTATGCTACTGCTTCTGTATTATACAAAGGTATGCACCGTTTGTTATGGAGACTGGACCACTGCGGCAAAAGTACGCTGCCGGTTTTTGGAATGCCCAACGTATCCCTAGCAGCAAGGTACGAGAGGCCTTCCAGAGTCTTAAAGCGCGGGATTGCCGTCTCGTCCTTCCATTTCATGCAGTTTCTAGATTAAGCAGCATGAGCTTCACCACAATTTACACAACAGACTGTAGAGGTACAACCTGCCGCATCGGGTGCCCAGGATCCACAATTTGCGTACCGCGTAGCACTGTTGCATGATCGTTGTGAATGCCTGTATCTCTGACACGTGAAACAGAGCATAGGGATGGGAATGTACTGGCGAACTCCACAGACCAAGTAACCAGCCTTGATTTCGCACGGAACCTTGGACGAGTTAAAAGTCAGGATGCCTTTCTTTGCTTTATCAATGCACCATCGCGTCTGAACAGCATACAATGTGCAGCAATAACCCCTGATCTGCTAGTTTACTCAATAATTCTTCTTCACTTTATTCTAAGAGGTCTTACTCAGAAATAGCATCCCAAGAGGAATTAAGAAATGGGTGAGGTGTTACCTTTATAGAAATACCTTGAAGAATAGTCAGGTGCAGGAGTGTCTTGCTCTGAGAACCACTGCAAGTTTGAACGAGCAGGTCCCTAGAGAAGAGTTTCTTCACATACTTCAGGGAGTCAACTGCAGCGCCCAAGGCTTTCGATAAAGAAAGGAGACTTGGTGGACAGTCTCTCTATTTTAGCAGTAGATTCAATGAGCAGGAATGAAGCCGAAATATTCTCATCATTCAATGTGAAACGGCGTTTCAAAGCAACAGGTTCAGTAGACGCATGCAAAGGTACTGTACGGTGGTCAAAGTCGTGGTCTTAGGTGCATTTCAGGCGTGTGACTGGGCCGGGGTCGATGACGAAGGTAAGTTCTGGTCAACGTGCATCTGCTCAGGTGATTTGAATTTGGAGGGTTTAGGTTTACCCAAAAAAGAAAGAGGGATTCGTCTGCAGAGACTACTCCACCAACCACCGAGCCCGACGAGGGAGAACCGGAGTTCTGCAAGCCAAGAAAATGACACTGGACACAGTTCTGGAGCTTATACGTTGCAGATATAGTCAGTTGGCTGTGTTCATATGCACTCGGCGGAAACTTCGGCCTCCAGACTACCGTCATGCCAACGCCTTTGTCATGATCCCACAGCCCCACGGCTCACCCTGCTGTGCTATACGACAATTGAGCCGCTAAACCCTGTACACAACTTGGTACAGGACTTCTGACTAGAGGTGGGTTACGCTGTACCCTCCTGTTTACAGCGTAGCCGGGGTCGAAGAGAAGTGTTGGTACACAGGAGGCATGTCTCCGGTCGCGTGCGACCTCAGCAGCCAGACATCCCATTTCCGCCTCACGAGTCTCAGCAGTCGGAAAATATGCCGGTAGGCCTAGCACCCAAACCAGGAAACAGAGAAAAAAGGAAGCCAAAGAAGACCTAAACCCTGGAGTGGGGCCAAACGGGATCTCAGAGATCTATAAACTGAGCGGTTAATATCAGAATGTAGTAGTGGAGGGTAACAAAAGCACAAAACCGGGATGTTAGTAAATACCGTGTTACCTATTTGGGAGAGTGTAAAAGACGAGCAACTGGCCACTGCGGGAAATTAAAGAGAACTAAAAGCGAGTCACAAAACCAGCTCGGGATCCCCAACAGCTGGATGAGCAGCCGTCCCTGCAAACTACACCGGCACCGAAAAAAAAATCAAAATCATACAAACATTACACCAGAAGCTGCCCAGTCAAAAGGTTAGCTCGGGCCGTGAGAGGGGAGGGGGTCGCCACTCCTCAAATAACTGGGAGACCAATTATCCATGTGCGGGGAAAAAACAAATGAATATGTATTAAACTCATAGTACCTGGTACTTCAATACAAACCTTTTTATACATTCCCATCAAACGTACACATTGCGCCCATCAGAAGTTGCTAGGACTAAGAGCACTAAGAATTAACATGTATTAAACTAATAGTACCTCGTAAATACAAACCTTTTATATAATACAGACCTTTTTATATATCCCATCGAACGTACACCTAAACCAAACAACTGCCAAAGTCGATCTGCTAGTGCTCTGCTGTGTTATATCATAAACTCGTCAGGCATGCATTTCAAACATGCCAGGTCGTTCGCTAATTGGCGGGTTCCGTTTTTGCTCTTGGCTAATGCGATAACGGAGTGGGTGTTTCTGAGTTGCATCCATCTCTACCTCCAGACTCTAATACCGAAGAATGATAGCATGTTCTTGACATTTCGGTTCGGTTTACGGATACAATTTATTTCTAAATTGTGTGGAAAAACGTTTTGTTTATGTTTTTAAATGTGTTCGTTTCCTAACATTCACACATTTTATTGCATTTTTACAATTCTCAATAAGGTAATATCTAGACAGGCACATGAACCTAAGTGATGAGTATCTGCAAAAATGTGCATAACTAGATGTTATTTTGCGCTATATTTCAATCAGACTAATTTTCTAGTGTTTAACCAAAATGTTTGCTTATTTAATCCGAGTACCTCAAATAATTTAAACAATACACTGTACGTCTCGTGCTAAAATCCAATGGAAAGCTGAAAACCGTCTAAGCACGATATATCAGATGATAAGTTGAAATACTATTAAAATTAAAATACAAGTGAGATCTTTCGGACGCCGTCTGCAGGATCCATCTTCATACTAAAAGACAAATGGAACAAGGTCACGAAAGACGCAGTTTTATAAGTATACGGTAACAGAACGAATCATGATCTGCGCATGTCCACAATTAAATCGAACGTTGTCATAGTCATTTGAGATACCCTTAAACGTTGTAACGTATAATAGTATCAGCATTTATGCTCACCTTTTAGATTTGGCTGTGTGATTCGTTTTTGTTAGAAACGTTTCATTCGTACTGGCAATCTCAACATTGAGCGTTCCTCAGCAGCTGAAACATAGATTTCATAGAGCCGTAACCCGATACATTCAACTCCAAGTGAAAAGTTGCAAACCGCATAAGGGAAACAACTGGTAGAGTTATACCACAAAATGGCCGCAAGTAGCTGGCAACACTTCAGAGAAATTTCACCGTAACCTATAGCAAGTGCGAGGTTACATCGGACAGGATATATTACAACGGGTTTGAGACTAGTCCCGAAGGCGATTTATTATGTAATGTATTATATTTTATTAAGAGAAAAGTGTCATCTCTGGAAAATTCGGAAACACATTTGCACTTTTACGCTTAATAGGAACAGATGTATGCACCAGAAAGTATTTGTAAGCGTGCAAAATGTTTTTAAGTGAAAACCGTTTGCCGAAAAAATCAGGAAGTAATGTTGGCGAGTCACATTTAATAATAATTGGTTTGTGATTTAACATGTAATTGGAGTGCAAATGGCTACTGGACGACAAAGCCCTTTCACGTGACCACTTCTACATGGATTTGAGATTCATTGCAAGTTCTTGTATACGGAATAAAGAAAGCATACTGTAAGAAAACACGGTGCCAGGTGCAAACATCCCTCTATAGAATGTGCAAGTTAGGCAGGCGCTTGGAGTTGCATATCTCATTGTCTGAAAGGAAAACTCCCAGTTTCGAAGAATCACACAAGCACGTCACAAACGTTTAACAAGAAATTCAGTTTTGTGTACAAACGATCACCATGTGTAGTTAAGGAAACTAAAGTTCTGGTTTATAGTCGGTTTCTTTCAATGAATTTTACCGAACGTCAAGTGAGAGTACATATTTTTAAGCAGAAGCTACCAAAGGCATTGGAGGAGAATATACTAGCAAACGTAATGCTAGCGGTTCTGAAACGACGGAGGCTAACTGAAAGTGCAGCGCCATCTATGAATGGGGGAGGGTGTGCAGGAAAAAGATGCCTATGGGAAAGCAAGAATGTTTGTTTCAATTAATAGTGTACTGCAGAAGTTACGTCGAAATAATGTTCGCGTACGTCCCGAGAATTTTCTAGATCAAATTCTAAGTAGCAAATGCTCATATCCGATAAAAAGAAGACAAGACCAGTAAGCAGCAAAATACGGGGCTATATCGCGGCCGGCTATATGCACAGAGCAGAAAAATAAAAAATAGATAAAGAAAATTACTAAACAGGAGAATTTCGTCTCACATGCAATTTAATCTTAAAGATATATCAAAATCTTAAAGATTTAGAACTGAAATACTCGCGCAAATACGTCAACACAGTAGTTACTCACTACAACATACTTTCTACTTTCTATGTATGTGGGAAGTAGCATGCGCTTTGCCAGTTTATTCTCATCTATTATATTTGGGAGCTACACAGAAAGGATTTGTTTCATGATTGTTACTTCGATTTCAGTTTATGGCTTTTGGTGCCCTAGCAAGAGATTTAAAAGCTGTAATAAAAACAGATATTTTATGTATATCTTCCGTATTAGGAAGTCACCTGCTATACGTGGTTGAAATACTTGATACAAAGAGATTCAGTATCTCGGTAGAATTACTATTACGCACGTCGAAACGTGGATTTGTGATTATGGTGGTGCAGAAAGTTATCACTTTTATTATTTAAAAAAAAATAAAAACAAGGTAAGAGCAATTACTTACATATATACATCCCCAGGTCGCCCTCATTCCTCCACTCGTATATACCGCAAGTTGTTCAGTCCCAGATGTTCAGCGGCTTTGCATTGCAAACGGTCCGATGGTGACCAATATTAAACGATTAGCAACGCAAACGTAGTAGTCGGCCTCGAAATCCATGCCATATATTGCATTGTAAGCTCAAAAAAATTACAACATAAACAGAAAGCCATATTAGTATACGAAAAACCTGACCGTGGTATAGGTAGTAATATGGTTTTCTGCTTTTATTGTACTGTTTTTCAGCTTACGATGCAATGTCATGGATTTTGAAAAACGATTAGCAACCCAATATAACGTTTGCGTTGCTAAACGTTTTATAATGGTCACCATCGGACTGTTTGCAAAGCATAGCCAATGAACATCTAGGAATTAACAAGTTGCGGTATATACGAGTGGAGGAATGATGGCAACCTAGGCATGTATATACAGTCGTGGCCAAAAGTCCTCCACCAGTACACTGAAAGTCATCACGTTCAGTACACAACATACGATCATCACGTACTGAAAGTCAATTTGTGATGCTTGAAGTCAACTTATACAGAGTAATGGTACAGTCAAAAATATATATCATACATGATTTTAAAGGACATTTTATGCTGAAGTCAAATGTATTTACATAATGTTATTACCAGTAATAAAAGTGAAGTTACAAGCAAAGGTACAGCGTCTAGTCATAAAAATAAAAAAATAATGGAATTTGTGAAATTAGTGTACAATGCATTTAGCGTAGAATTACTGTACAGTACATTATTAAAATTTACAGGACACTTGAAATAACTGACCGACAAGCAAAATACCCTTTTTCATTTAATTGGATTCCCACGGTTTATTAGTATCAAAGTGCACCTTCTTGGCATGGAACTAATGAGCTTCTCTAGTTGTCAATTGGTGATAACACTGTGCCATACGGGCCTTACAGACTATTAATGCTGTTTTAGATGTGGGTCCTTGTTGACGGATCTTTTCTTCAATCTCACCCGTAGATTCTCCATGATATTATGATCCGGTGACTGTGCGGGCCACTGAAGTTTTCTTATAAATTTTCGATTAAACCACTCGTCAACCAACTTTGACCGATGATATGGCGCGTTATTGTCCTCAAAAACAAAATTCCGCAAACCCATGTCTTGTGCGGGTGGTCGCAGTTTGGACTCCAAAATATCCACATACTTCGATCCATTCAATGTGCCATCAACATACGATCATCACGTTCAGTACACAGCATTGGCCGACCTGCCCTTTTTTCTGTTTCCAACACATCCAGTTTCTGTAACTCTTTTAATGGTGCGCACGACAGTGGAATGATCTCATCCACATTTAACTGCAATTTTGGCACCGTGTTGTCACCAATGGACAACTAGAGAAGCTTATTAGTTCCATGCCAAGAAGGTGCACTTTGTTACTAAGAAACCGTTGGTATCCAATTAAAATATTAAAGCGTATTTTGCTTGTTGGTAATTTATTTCAAGTGTCCTGCAAGTTTCAACAATGTACCGTACAGTAATTTTACGATAGATACATTTTACACTAATTTCACAAATTCCACTGTTTTTTGCTTTATATGACTAGACGCTGCAATTTTGCGTGGAACTGCAACTCTGTTACTGGTAATAACATTCTGTAAAAACATTTAAATTCAGCATAAAATCTCCTTTAAAATATAGTATAATATGTATTCCTGACTTTACCATCACGCTGTATAAGTTGACTTCAAACATCAAAAATTGACTTTCGGTCTAATGGTGTAGGACATTTGGGGACGATTGTATGTAAGTTATTGCTCTTACCTTGTTTTTATTTTTTAAAATAATAAAAGTGATAACTTTCTGCAACACCATAAACACAAATCCACGTTTCGACGTGCGTAATAGTAATTCTACAGAGATACTGAATCTCTTTGTATCCTGAATTGAAAACTTCAATGCGACCAATTTTTGACGCATATTTATCATTATATATTCATGTCTGTCACTGACTATCATCTTTAAAGTCCGATGCCCACTGATGTACCTAAGGATCGGCAGACTCTTTTAATAAATACAAGAACGCTTTTTCATCATCATCATCATTGTCAACCATTATCAATCCACTGCTGGACGAAGGTCTCCCCAAGTTTCCTCCACAACGGTCTGTCTTGTGCCAGTCTCCTCCATGTCACTCCCGCATATTTACGAATTTCATCCACCCATCTCCCATGTGGTCTTTTTCTGGGTCTTTTCCTGTCCCTTGGAATCCAATCTAAAATTTCGGCTGTCCATCTATGGTCTGTCCTTCTGGCAGTATGTCCAGCCCATTGCCATTTCAGGGATTTAACTCTGATCATGATGTCTTCCACTCTCGTCATTTTTCGGATCCACGAGTTCCTCTTCTTATCTCTCCTGGTTATACCAAGCATGCACCTCTCCATGCTTCTTTGAGTTGTCTGCAGCTTTTGTATGTCTCTTTTAGTTAAGGTCCACGTCTCTGCACCATACGTAAGCACTGGAAGGATGCATTGATCAAACACTTTTCTTTTAAGACATAATGGCATATTGCTCTTGAAAATTATGCTGTTTCTTCCAAAAGCTCTCCAGGCAAGTTTTGTACGCCGATTAATTTCTTCATCAATGTGACCCTCACTTGATATCTGCTGTCCAAGATAAACATACGTATCTGTTATCTCCAGTTTTTCTCCATCAATCGATAAATCTTCATTTCTTGTAAAAGCATTGAACATCACTTTTGTCTTCTGAAAGTTCATATTTAATCCCACTTCTTTACTCTTGTCAGCAAGTTCCTGGATCATACTCTGCAGCTCTGATGGGGTAGTTGCAAAAATGACTACGTCATCAGCAAAACGAAGGTGGGTTAGATAATCTCCATTAATCTTTATCCCTTTGCTTTCCCAGTTCAGTGATTGAAAGACATTTTCCAATGTGGCATTAAAGAGCTTCGGAGATATGGTGTCACCTTGTCTCACTCCCTTTCCAATTTTTATGTGTGTTGTATTTTCAAACAGCCGAATCTTTGCACTTGCATTTTCATAGATGTTATTAATAATATTAATGTATGCATCTTCAATACCGCAGGATTTCAGAGCCGTGGTAACTGCTGATGGTTTCACCGAATCAAAGGCTTTTTCATAATCGATAAAAGCCATGCACAATGGAAGTTCATATTCCCTCGCTCTTTCAATCAGTTCTCCCAGTACGTGGATATGATCTATTGTGCTGTAGCCACTCCTGAATCCAGCTTGTTCTCTCGGTTGAGCCATGTCCAGTGTTACCTTCAAGCGGTGTGAAAGAACTTTAGTGAAGATTTTATAAACCACTGATAGGAGGCTGATAGGTCTGTAGTTCCTGAGATCCTCAATGTCACCTTTTTTATGTAGCAGGATCATTGTAGCATTGTTCCAATCCTCAGGAATCTTCCCTTCATTAAGGCATCGAATGAAAATTTGGGCGAGTACTGTTTCAATTTCTCCACTTGCTTCTTGTATGATGTCTATAGTAATTCCATCTTCTCCTGGAGCTTTCCCTCGCTTCATGTTCTTGATTGCATGAGCAACTTCTGCTGGGAGGACTGGAAGAACTCTGGTACCTTTCATGATGTCTGGAGTACATGTATCATCCCTTTCATATAATTTGGAGTAGAAATCTTTCACTCTTGTCAAAATTTCGCCTCTATTTCTTGTTATAGAACCATCTTCTTTTCTCAGAGCCATAATCTGTTTTCTTCCCTTACTGAGATGTCCCTTTGCTATCTTAAGGCTTTGGTTGTTTTCAATTGCTTTCCTCACTAGCTCACAGTTGAATTTCCTTACGTCTTCAGTGATACTTTTTCGTGTTGTCTTGCATAGCTCTATATATTCCACTTTGGAAGTCACATCTACTTTAGTTGTCCTCATCTCTCTTCTTTTTTGCATCAACATTTTGGTTTTTCCTGATAATTTGTTCACATGCAACTTGTTCTTAGACCCAGCTAATTTTGTTGCTGTTTCCATTAGAGCTTTGGTTACTTTTCTGTTAACTTCTGAAATATCCACTTCTTCCGATGTTAGGCCTTCTAAAGCAGAGAATCTGTTCTTCAGTTCCAACTTGAAAGTATTATGGTGTTTTTTAAGGTTGGTTATGTCAATACATTTTGTTTGTCTTATGAGCTTGCCACGTTCCAGTTTAGTGTTGAGGTGCATCTTACATCTCACCAATCTATGGTCACTACCTGTGTTGAACTTGTTCAGCACACTGCAGTCTTCGATGACGAATTTTTTGTTACACATAATAAAATCAATTTCACTTGTCGTCCCAATTGGATGTCTCCATGTCCATTTCCTGTGTGGCTTTTTCTTGAAAAAGGAGTTCAAGATGAAAAATTCTTCTGCCTCTGCAAACTCAACGAGAGTATTTCCACGCTGGTTTCTGTTGCCGTGACCGAATTTACCTACTGAAGTTTCATTCTGTTGCCGTTGCCCTATTTTTGCATTGAAATCTCCCATAATTATCTTCAAGTGCTGCTTACCTTTATTATTTAGATGACGAATTTCCTCATAAAATTCTTCAATTTCTTCTTCAGGATGACTTGTGGTGGGTGCATAAGTTTGAATAATCTGAGCCTGGTATCTTCTCGATAGTTGGATAACGAGTCGTGCAGCTCTGTCAGAGGAACTTTCAACTTCTACCACTTTATCCTTCAGTTTCTTGTTTATTATAAATCCAACACCACTAGTTCTGCCAGTATCTGTCCCACGATAATAGAAGAGATGTCCACTTTTCAGTTCAATGAGATCTTCTCCTTTTCTCCTTACCTCACTTAGCCCGACGATGTCCCACTTGATCCTTTGTAGTTCCTCTTCCAATTCAAGAAGCCTTGAATCAGAAGATAGGGAGCGTCCGTTATAGGTAGCCAAGGTCAGCATCAAATGGCAGCCTAGTCCGGTCCTCCGGGGATTCTTAGCACCCTCTGCCTTCATGTCGCACTGGCCGCTGCCTTGGCCAGGTACATTCCAGCTGCCGGAGACTGAGGGCCAAGATTTAAGTTGTAGAGTCATTTTGGAGGTGTTTGGCCATAACTCACCACGCTGGCCAAGCGGGTTGGCGAGTGTGGGATAGCATTTCCTCTGATCCCGATGGTATAGTTATACCGCTATTGGCGGTCGTCAGAGCCCCTTTAGTGGGAACAGGATGCACCACGAGAAGGCGGGGTTGACATTTGTCAAGGAGAGGCTGTGATGTTACGCATCACCTGACCTTACATCCCTTTTTTTTTACGCTTTTTCATAAAAGAACCTAAAAATGAGCCTTTCTTCCGTGGCGTGAGCAACATGAGGCCACCGAGCCAACCTGTCAGCTGTCAACAGCACAAGCCAGTGGTAGCGATGTGCTGGGGTGTAGAATATTTTCTTGGCATGCATAACGCCTTCTGATAAACGTCGAAGTACCTCCGAACGCCTAGGCTATCGGAATGTTACTGCCGATCAGATTCATTCCTTCATAATTACTGTTTGTTCTCGAGTAGTAGAAGATGTCCATCTGTATAACGCACCCACTCACAAGACGCGTATTGCCCTTGACATTACGTGCTTCCAGAATCATGCATTATTTTTCAGTATCCTTCGTAGTCCCCGTTGTTCTTCCCCGTCGACAATCTCTAGGGTGAAGTAGAAAGGACTGTTCACTGCGAGACTGTCGCTGTCGAATGTGCAGCAATTTATTGTCTCATATTTCCGCGTAGTACAACATTCCTGTTCAACGATTTCCGCAGCTGGTGTGTTCCATTCTCCAACGAACTGGTGTGTTCCATTCTCCAACGAACTGGGGCTATTCTTTAGTTCAAGGGCAGCACAACACGATACTAGGCAGATGAACCTAATAAAATGGTATCTCAGTGCAGGAATTCTAAGAGCTTTGTGCATACCTTATCCTATGAAAATTGACAGGAATGTTTCCAGATACCTCACCCCCGGTTTAAAAACAGTAAAATGTAAAATACTGTATTCAAACATTCGCGTTTCCGTTTTTGATATCGATCGGCGATGACGTGTCAGAGGCATGTAAGAACGAAAACAGATTTCTAGGCTACTAAAACGACACGCGATATACGAAATGCATTCACTGTAAGAGTCAGAAGAAAAATCCAACAAGCGCCCGATCCAAATTTGATCATAGGCCTGCAATAAGATTGAACCCCATTTTCTTTCCAAATTTCAACCCTGTAACATTTTCTTCTGTCAATATTCACTAATGCTAGAAATGTCTGATATACCTTACCATCTAGTAATCATCAAGAGAAGTAACCGGAAATCCACGCACTTACATACATGGTGTTAGATCAGAATTTCTAAAATAAAAAACGTGGAATACTAATCACACGTGCAAATCACAATAATTTTATGATTTTTGAATTTCTGTCACCGTAATGTTATGCAAAATTTTTTGAAGGTTTTTTTAGTGAGAGGAACGTACATTTTCTCTCTGTAGAAAATTAATAACGGAAATAAATATGTTTTGATTAAACCCACGGTATCCTACCCCCAACACCCGTTACTAAGTTTTGGAAGTTACGTTGCCTTCTACTTTGTGATATATCTAAATACTTAGCATCAAACTACACGTATTTGAAGATATTGTGCGGCGCTAGAAATATTATAAAGGAGGTGTTTAAGCGGAACAGTCTGCATAGAAAGTATGTGTGTGTGTGTGTGGTGGGGAAGGAGAAGGCTATAGAGTATTTGTCTTATGCAGCGAAGCTTGAAGACAAGTATTATAGCTCTTTATTAATTGGGTGTGGTTACAGAACAATAAGAACAGTAAAATTTACTAAAGATGTGTTACCTAGAGCTAAGGATTTTAATGAGCACATGCTTTACCGATTTATTTTCTGATTTGATATTACGTTTTTCCTCGGATAATGGCTTTTAGGGCTGATGGAGATTATGGAAAGCTAAAGGCTTTCCCAAGAAATTCCTTTGCGCCATCGCTATTTCAAGATAAAATTCTTCTCAAGGAGCGAAGAGTTTGTAGTTCTGTTCGGGAAATTGAAAAATAAAGGTATTGTTTTAGTTTCGCTCGAGTGTGAGTGTGTCTGAACTTTTTTTGACACGGAAATTATTTACTTAAGTATGTAATATTAAACATGAACACACATACGTTTTAAAGTTAGGCAGTTGTATTTAAATTAAAGAAGCTTAATATGTGAAATATATGATTTGCCATTTGCAATGCTACTTAGTTTATCTGCATTGAAAATCCAAGCGTGAATGTATTATTTGGAATGTATAATAATGTAACTGAATATGCATATATTATGCGAACTTTTCGAATATTGTAGGCAGGCATAAATATGTTTTTTAATTGCATATAGCCACTTCAGCTAAACTTTAAATTACATCCCGCTTTTGTCTCGCTATCTATCCTTATCAGGTGCTTTATGAGCTAACCCATGACTGCTTTTAAAATATTAGAGACTGACGAGAGTTTCCTGCCTTTCTGCCAGTTATGTCCTCACCTGTGAAATCTCTCGTGCCCTGTGAGGTAAGGGACCACAGCTGTAGATGTCTGGTACCTATGATTATTTAGAAATGCTAATCAGTTTCCTTATAAAGAAATTGTTCCTCTACTTGCAAACTTAGCACTGTGCGATACCACAGAGACGCACTTCAGTGGTGATGCTCTTGTGCTCCGAAAACATCGTAAAAAAATACCACACATTCCATCAGCCAATGGCGTACTTAAGCTGAAAGAGGATACAGTGACGTCACACATTCGGACAGCCAATGACCTTCGCCGTTCACTAGGATGGTTACGCTCGCTGCAGGACTGATTTCTTTCCCGGCACTCTGTGTCCTACGAAAAAATCAAGCGACCGCGTTATGATCTATAGCTTTACCTCCGGTTCCTTAAAAAACAGAAATTTTTAGTCCTTTAGCGAAAAGCTCTCGGGATCTGATAAGTTGGGTACATGGTAACATTTGAATTTGGCATCTTTGTGCAAGAAATGACAAACTCTCAAATGTGCTTTTCAGATGATCTCCAGTGCTGGCTGAATTGACTTGTGGCGCCATCTATTAAAAATGGAAACAGCGTCCTAGAATCGCCAATTAAACTGTAAGGAATGAAAACTCTTGTTGACCAGCTTCTCTGAATGTTTCATAAGCAGATACTTTAATGATTTCATTCTTGAATAGCGTGGGGCAGCCCCGGTGGTGCAGTGGTCTAAGCGCTGGCTTCTGATCATTCGTCCCCGTTTGAATCCCGGTAAGGAATGATGTTGTGCTTGTCTTACGGCACTAACTCGCTCCCTTCCCTGGAACCAGTGGCCCTAAATTAAGGAAGTGCAACTGCTTATGATCCATTGAGTTAATCACGGTGGTCGTTAAACTTCCAATCCAAAAAAAAACTCCAACCAAAAAAAAAAAAAATAGCGTGGGCAGCAATCTTCCTGTTTCCTCCGTTTAACGACCCGTGTGAGAACCTATGATTATGAGTAGTCCGCGTTCTAATTTGAAGACTCATTGGTTGCTGGGAATTGACGGCGAAAATTGACAAAAGCCAAAATAAGGGCATAGTAAATGCATCTCCTTGGCATGCGGCACAGTATTAATTCATTGAGTTATTGGCCAGAAACCTACTTCTCTATTTACTTGGTCACCGGCAGTGTTTTAAAACGCATAGTGTAACGTCAATTGTCACCAAATTTGCTCTCCGTGACTGGTCCTTTTTGATCTATTTATTGGAGTTGACTGCATGTTTTCCTCGACTGGATGAAAAACTGATGCTCTGTGCAACAACAGTTTTTGTTCTGGTACGAGCATTAATCATTAAATTCTGACAATTCTTGGTTAAAATGACGGCTATTCGTGTGGTTTTAGGGCCAAACTTTATTATTCCCCAATAAGTAAACGGTCGTATCAGAAAAATATGACCACCCCTGTAATCACACTGTACCCGCCCAGGTGCGTCACAGATTCCACGTGACAAGGTCGACGACACGGAGATATGAGCGGCCGGCCAGTACAGATGAGCCATAGTGCGTGACGAGAGCACAATGGGCAGAAGTATTGATTTAACAGACGTTCAAAAACGAATGATCATCGGCTCCCGCGCCAAGGGTGGAAGCATTTTAGAAACAGCAGACTTCGTGAGCTGTTGGGGAGGTTCTGTAGTAAGGGTGTACCAAGAATGGACCACTGGCACACCGAGCACCTTACGACGTCATACAAAGGTCATCGACCCCAGAAGAGAACCTCGCCTTCATCGACTGGTAAATGGCAATCAACGCGCAACACTGCAGCAATTGACCACGCATATGAACGCTGGGGCAACCAGGTATGTGTCTCCGATGACAGTAGAGCGAAGCCTGTTGCGCATGTGTCTCCATAGTGGACGCTGCGTCATGGCGCCCATGTTAATCCAGGTCCATCGGCAACGATGCCTGCAGTTCGCATGGGACTACTGACATTGGACAGTGGAAGAGAAGAAAAAGGTTGTCTACTCCGAAAAATCGAGGACTCTACTCCACAGAAGTGACGGGCGGTGACGGATACGGCGTCCGACACAATAGAACCATCACCCGTACACGCTTGTTGGTCAAGTACCGGTCGGTGGGGGCAGTGCCTATATCTGGCGGATGTTTTCCTGGTATGACCTGGGATCGCTGGTGCCTCTGGATGGGTCTCTGATCGCCAATTGCTACCAGTCTAGCCTCGCTGATCAGATTCATCATTTCACGTTGGACGTTCACCCTGGTGGTGATGGTGTCTACCAACAGGTCAATACCGCGTGCCACGTCGCTAAGGAGTTGCGTGAATGGCTACAGGAACAAGACAACGATGTCTCCATTCGCCCTTGGCCAGCGAAATGGCCCGACCTCAAACCCATAAAGCACTTGTGGGACTATTTCAATCGACAGGTTCGACGTGCCGACCTAAACCACGTCATATGTGGGGCCTCCGTGTTCAGCCTCAGTCCGAATGGGAACGTGTGCCTCGGGTAACCTTCCAGGGTCACACTGCATCCATTGCAGGCCGTCTCGCCGCTGTCATCCTGGCCAAGGGTAGTTATGGTTATTCCCATTATTTGGTAGGCATATTACTCCGATACGACTGTGTAAGTCTCTTTCTCTCTCTCTCTCGCTCTCTGTCTCTCTCGCTAACAGGGCTAATTGTGCTGATATGTGCAGATGGTTTTCTGCAAAAATTTATGAGGAGGTATTCCCTCTTATGCGTTTTAGTATAATTAACCGGAAAACGATCCAGTGGATGAAAACTGCGTCTGGATTGACAAGAAAATCTCCTCCTTATTTGAGGGAAATCACCTGAACGTTTCTTAGGAGTATGGCAAATGTCATATCTTGATCTTTATCATAACGAAGTAGGTTGATGTGCCATTCCATTATGACCAACAACAGCCTAGAGAAATGAGCGCGCCTGGAGACCGAACCGTAGCGTAGGTGAAGCTTAAGGAGCGGTATATATCCTACCCGAGGACCGCGTTTTGGTTAGTAAAGTGTTCGTAGTCAGAATGGGAGCCGATTTATTAGAGTTTGATAAGGGACAAATTGTCATGGCACGTCGCCTCGGTACTAGGATCTCGGAAACGCCGCGGCTTGTGGTATGTTCATGTGCTGCTGAAGTGAGTACGTATCAAAACTGGTGCACAGATGGCCAAACGACGAACCGTCGTCCAGCCGTGTGTCATCCGCAGCTCATTTATGCCAGAGGGGAGCGGAGACTGTCAAGCATTTTTCACAGGGACTTTAGGGCCACCATGCGACAAATGACTTGCATCTACAACAGTGGTGATCAAGGCAATGTGTCATAGCACACAGTTTATCGCAGCCTTCTGCGCATGGGCTTGCGTAACAGAAGACCCAGCCGGGTCCCCATGCCCACTGCACGTCATCACCAACCGGGCACAAGATCATCGAGATTGGACCGTGGATGATCGAAAGAAAATGGCCTAGTCGGAAGAATCAAGATTCCTGATACATCACATAGATGGCCGAACGCGGATACGCCGATTACCAAATGATGTTATGGCACTTGGATGCACTGTTAGGCGGAAACCGGCCGGCCGGCGGCAGTTTTATGCTGTAAACGATGATTTCTTAGGACACTTTAGGCCCCATTATCCCAATAACACGATCTCTCACAGCTGTCAGGTACCTGAACATCGTTGCGGAGAAAATTCACGTATTCATGGCAACTGTGTTCCCTGCTGGTTATGGCCATTATTAACAGGATAATGCGTCATGCCACACTGCCCGTGTCGTTAAGGAGTGGTTCGAGGAACAGGCTGGTGACTTTCCGTTGATGTCCTGGCCTCCAAATTTACCTGACATGACCCCAAACGAACATTTGTCGTTTGACTTGGAAAAGCGGGTGGAGCTAAATCACCACCACCTCGAAATGTAAGGGAACTGAAGGGCATGCTGTTGACATTATGGTACCAGATACCCAGGATATCTATCGCCACCTAATGGAGTCGATGCCTCGCCGAGTGCCCGCTGTTTTGCGAGCTAAAGGGGTTCCTACAGCTTGTTAGGTAGGTGGAAAGTTTTTACCTGGACAAAACAGATGTTCTCTACCAATGGAACAGCATGCTTACAGAAAGCTCTTGGAAGGAAAGATTCTGCTGGGTTAAAGAAATCGGTGAAACAAAGTTACTCCAGGTGTTTCTCTCATATCACAATAGCGGCAGTATCTCCAGGAATTCCATTCTCTTGTAGAGTGTCGGTTGTCAAAAATATATTTTTTTCTGGATGATTTAATTGTTGCAATTGATTTTCTTTCTTCTTTATGGTGTTTCCGTTCATACGGGTTCCCTTCCTCTGAAATAAGAATTCAGCTATAAGCATTACAATGTAAACGCAAGGAGTTTGTTTCGTATGCAATCAACTAGCGGAAAACTTATTGCCTCTTAGTTCCCGAGTTCAATTACGGCTATTACCGTCTGTTTTTCGTTTTTCGAGTTAATGATCAGGTGAGAGAAGTTGCCCCTCCCTAGTTAAGGGCTGCTAGTTTCCGAAAGAAGGTATGTCGGCGCCTTTGTGGCAGAGCGCCGCCATTGTCTGATTCGCAGCTCGGACGACAGGTTATAAACTAGCCCCTTAGACTAAACGGACAGTCGGGATAGGATGGCAGAGATTTATGGCTCTGAAACATGATGTGCTCCATGTAAATCGGTCTAATAACCTGTATGCTTTCCCTATTTCCTGGACTTTCGTGTGTCATGTTTGTGGAAGAACTAAATAAATTTGTAGCAATTCTACGAAGTGGGTGGCTTCTTTCACACTCTTCTTTTACGGGGCAGGTGGTTGGGAGTGGTATCTAGATTTTTTTTTCTAACACACTATCATCCCTGTGATCGTGGCACTGTTTCCTTTTTAGTTTAGTTTTTGGGGGGCATAGAATTATTTCTAGCACGTGTTTTAAACGAAAAGAAACAATACCAAGATTTTACACGTTTAAGTTATCATTATGTCCGTTAGCCAGCCAGGTCCGTAGCTAGGGGGTCATCATCCACCCTGAATCGGCTAGTTTCCCCACCCTCGCATTTTCGGCTGGGAAAAGGCTGCCGCACACCAGTATATACACGGAAGGGCCAGAAAAACTGGTACACCAGTCTAATACTTGGTAGATCCCCCACGGGAGTGCAGGACTACCGAAATACGACGGAGCATGAACTCCACTAGCTTCTGGAAATATTCTGTAGGCAATGCACACCATACTTCCTGCAGAGTGTTCCACAATTCGGGTGTATTCCGAGGTCTCGGATTCATGTGCTCGATAGCGCGTTGCATGGCATCTCAAATGTGTTCTATCACGTTCAGATCTGGAGACTTGGGTGGAAATGGTAACACCCCAAACTCAGACGAATGCTCCTCTAACCAGAATGTGGCTTCCCGACACTTTTGTGGAGGTGCATTGTCCTTTTGGAACGGACCCAACCCATCATCATGAATGCAGGACTTTAACGGGTGTACCTCGTCAGAAAGGATGAGCACATAGCGCTGGCCGGTCACAGACGTTTGTAGACGTATCAGGGGCCAGCTAAACACGGTTCTACGTCAATTCGTCGCGTGCGTCAATTCGTCGACTGCGTCAATTCGTCGCGCGTCAAGTCGTCGCCTACGTCAATTCGTCGCGGGTCAATTCGTCGACCACGACGATTCGTCGCGCATCAATTCGTCTCGGACAAATTCGTCGACTACGTCAATTCGTCGCGTTTACAGATTTTGGTTACATACAAAACGAATGCAGGAAAACGTACGATTTCGAACGTCTTGCTCCCTGATCAAATTTATAAAGTTTGGACACGCAGACAGGATAGGAATATTACGTTTTTCTTTGGCACTAAAAATATTAGACGGTAAATGGTTTTTGAAACGGGGCAGGGCCCGGTTGGTCAGAGCCCCCCATATACAAAATTTTCGTAAAATCTACAGTTTTCAATTCAGAACCACCAAATCTGGTATACTATCTCGTGGTATTCTAACTTAGACTGTAGACGGTTTTGGGAAGCAGTTGGAGAGGGGGGTTTTGAGTAGACGGTTTTGGGAAGCGGATGGAGAGGGGGGTTACAGAATTGCCGTAAAATACAGTTTTCAATTTAGAACTACCAAATTTGGTATAATATCTCATGGTACTCTAACTTAGACGGTAGACGGTTTTTGGAACGGGTCAGGGACTCGGTTGGTCAGAGCTCCCCATACATAAAATATTCGTAAGATCTACATTTCAAAATTGTCTTTATTCTTCAAATAAAAATAGCATTTCTATGTACATGATCTCATAGTACTCTAACTTAGACGGTTGTCGGTTTTTGGAACGGGTCAAGGCCCGGGGAGTCAGAGCTACCCCACCCCCCATACATACAAAATTTTCGTAAAATCTAGTTTTCATTTCAGAACCATCAAATTTGGTATCATGAAACTCTAACTTAGACGCTAGACGGCTTTTGGAAGGGGTTGGAGCCCGCGGGGTCGGAGCCCCCCCCTCATAAAAAAAACTCGTAAAATCGACAGTTTTCATCTTAGAACCACCGAATTTGGTATACTATCTTATGGTACTCTAACTTAGACGGCAGACCGTTTTTGGAACGGGTCAAGGCCAGGGGGTCAGAGCCCCCCACATACAAAATGTTCTTAAAAACTACAGTTTTCAATTCAGAACCACCTAATCTGGTATAATATCTCATGGTACTCTAACTTAGACGCTAGACGGATTTTGGAAGGGGTTGGAGCCCGAGGGGTCAGACCCCCCCGAATAAACACTTTTTCGTAAAATCTACAGTTTTCAATTTAGAACCACCAAATTTGGTATACTATCTCATGGTACTCTAACTTAGACGCTAGACGGTTTTTGGAAGGGGTTGGAGCCCGCGGGGTCGGAGCCCCCAAATAAAAAATTTCGTAAAATCTACAGTTTTTCTCTTAGAACCACCAAATTTGGTATACTATCTTATGGTACTCTTACTTAGACGGCACACCGTTTTTTGAACGGGTCAAGGACAGGGGGTCAGAGCCCCCCACATACAAAATTTTCTTAAAAACTACAGTTTTCAATTCAGAACCACCTAATCTGGTATACTATCTCATGGTACTCTAACTTAGACGCTAGACGGTTTTTGGAAGGGGTTGGAGCCCCCGCCCCCATAAAAATTTCGTAAAATCCACAGTTTTCAATTTAAAACTACCAGATTTGGTATACTATCTCATGGTATTCTAACTTCGACGGTAGACCGCTTTTGGAACGGGTCAAGGCCCGGGGGTCAGAGCCCCCCACATACAAAATTTTCTGAAAAACTACAGTTTTCAATTCAGAACCACCAGATCTGGTATACTATCTCATTGTACTCTAACTTAGACGCTAGACGATTTTGGAACGGGTTGCAGATTTTTTTGTGAAGGGGGTAAGGACCCCTTTCATAAAAAATCGCAAAATCTAGTTTTCAATTTAGAACCACCAAATTTGGAGTACTATCTCATGGTACTTTAACTTAGACGGTCGACGGTTTTTGGGACGGGTCAAGGCCATGGGTGTGGGAGCCCCCATCCCCCTGGCCCGCACACACACAGACATACAACATTTTCTTAAAAACTACAGTTTTCAATTCAGAACCACTAAATTTGGTATCATGAAACTCTAACTTAGACGCTAGACGGTTTTTGGAAGAGGTTGGAACCCTGGGGTGAGAGCCCCTCCCCTCATCATAAAAATTTCGTAAAATCTACAGTTTTCAATTTAGGACAACCAGATTTGGTATACTACTTATGGTTATCTAACTTAGACGGTAGACGGTTTTTGGAAGAGGTCGGGGCCCGGGTCAAGGTAGCCCCATGCAAAATTTTCGTAAAAAGTCCCGTTTTTTACTCTTAAGAATAACCTATTTACGTTCTAAGGCGCTCTTTGGCCCTTTGAGGGCCTTGCACCATAAACCATCAACCAACCAACTAACCAACCTACGGTCTAAGTTAGGGACTGTAGATAACAATAAAGTGCAAAACTATGCGTTTATTGGTGTATTAAAAACACAAATCTGTATAGTTTAGCTTTCACTACCAACGAGCGGCTTATCAGAAAGAAATATAATGTAATGTAAATAGAGAGTTCCAGATATTCAAAATTCAAAACGGTAAGAAAAAGATGATCAATGCCAATGTGAAGTCGTACGCATGCGACATCACATAGGTACATTGCATTTCTGTGTCGCGGGATTCACAGAAGCACGCGCCAGATGTACGGCAGTTCTATAGATGTCTCCTAGAAGGTAAGTATTATCATTCCTTTTTCTTTCTTTTTTGTTTCGCAAAATTAAATTAACTAAATCAAAAAATTTAAAATAAGTTTACTGGAAAATTGCAGGAATATCTTTTTCATTCATTAACTTTCACCCGCTGAACTTGGTGATTCCACAAATAGTAATATGTACCTGGCAAATAACTGGTATCCCTGCTAGTACAAATTATATTAATGATTTATTTGCGTCCAGTTCAATCTAGTATGTCCATAAGAGCGTTTGGGGCCGTATGAAAAATACATTTCAACGTTGCCGCTACGGCGGCTGAGTGATCTAGGCGCTGGCTTCTGACCACTTCTCGAGAAGGATCCTGGTTCAAATCCCGGTGAATCGTGGACGTTGTGCTTGACGTCTGGCACTGGCTGTCCCCCTTCCCAGGAACCAGTGGCCCAAAATTGGGAACGTCCGACTGCTTATAGCCCACTGAATTGATCACGGTGGTCGTTAAACGCCCCCCCGAAAAAAAAAGATTGCGACGTGTCCATTGCTATTTGTTGTGGACCGTACAAAAAGTATGTTTTTGATATCAACGTGTCCACTTCCATGTAGGCTGGCCATAAAATGTTAGGGGACCGTACGAAATTGCACTTTTGTTTTCACCTTGTCAGCGCTTCGGTATGTGGTTGAAGTATACGTATATATATAGTTGGGCCATTTCAGCACGTAGTTTGGTTTATATAGAAAATCAAGATAATGTTACATTTTTACTCAGCTACAACACATTAATCCCAAAGGCTATTTGTTGAAATCTTTAGTCCGCCGTGCTCATATTCACAATGTTAACATAACATGTCAAGTTCTTAATGTTGCAGTTTTACCCTGTCACAAAACTTTAGTTACAAGACCTTAGGCGTAAACTTTTTTTAGGAATTTTTAGTCTGGCGTATTCATAATGTTTCCATAACATGCCAAGGTTATGGTACTGCGTTTTGACTGAGGCACAAAATTAATAAACAGGCCTTAAGCCTTTTTATCAGTTTTCAATCAACCGTGCTCATATACATAAAAGTTTCAGAGAAAGTCAAGTTTACTGTGTTGCGCATTTACTCGAGTACAAAACTATAAACAGCCATTAACTTTCACCCGCTGAACTTGGTGATTCCTCAATTCATCCATTACCAAGTCTTTTAAGCGATTGTATGCTATGGTCATATTGATAATGTTTGATGACAAGTCAGGTTAATGATGTTTTACTTATTAAAGACTTAAAAAGGTGTAGAGGCTAGTAATTATTATTTGAAGTCTAAGTAAAAGCTCATTTTTAACTTGACTCGTCATGAAATCCTTATGAATATGGCATTTATTTTATTTTGTACATTTTACAAAGCGTATGCATTTTTTTTGGCATTTGTTTTATTTTGTGTTGTACTTGTTACATAACGTTTCGCATTTTTGTAATGCTTGTGACTTGTGATTGCATTTTGAATTTTTATTTGTTTCACATTTTGGATTACTTTTTAACATTTTATGTTTTTGACATGCTATTTTGAAAATTTTGTCTTTTTTAATTTTGCGTTGTGTTTTACATTCTTGCATCTTCGGCGGAATTACATTTTTGAAAAATTCAAATACAAGTTAGTAAAAGGTATAATTCAATTAGAGAGAAATACCAGCACATTTTAGTAAAGGGTAGAATTATATGAAATTCCTCTTAAAAAGTCCAGCATGTTAACATTGTCTCTGTGCACCAAAGAAGTTCGAATTCCTTTTTATCTTGCCAGCGTTTCTCTTCTGTGTGGATTTGTTGGGTTCTGTGCTATCACTCTTTTGATTTTAGCCATAGTTGTTCTCTGCTCTTTCGCAATTTCATTGATTATTTCGTACAGTAACAGTTTTTCTCTCCCAGAATTGTATTCCAGTGTCTGTCTAATCTTTCAAGTTCGTTTTGTGTTCTGGGAAAGCCAAATAAATTGTTTTCACTTACTGACCAAATAGTTGGCGGGAATAGCGGAGGGCTTCTGCTCGGATTGTTTCTTCTGTTTCCACGAAATTTTCGAAGAACATAATTTTCCTCAAACCACTGAACTACAGAATCTGCATATTCTAGTAAAATTGATTTCACTTCTTTAAAAGCAGCTGGGATTTCATCAGATGAAAAAAATGCGAGTGCTTGCAAATGTCTGACTTTGAGAGCAAACTCACTGTTTTCCCTATATTCCAAGGCTATGCCAGAGGATGGACATTCCTCAGCACATTTTTTTCCGAAATGAAACCAACAACATTTGTGTGTGCTGCTTCCAAATTCCTTTTTAGCAACATTATAACGGTAGCTCTTTCAAAATCTATTATTATGCGTATATTGTGGCGCAAGCTGAATATCATAGTCTAATGCATAGTCTTGTAAATCCTACAAAAATACTGTATAATAGTATTATATTCTTTATACTTGCTGGAACGTAACCCATAAACTAGTGGGACAAGTCTGTGCATCTCTGGATTCGTTTCAACCATAGCATAAATGGAACATAATTGCCTAAAAAGGGTTGGACAAGTTTCAAATGTCCCATCCATAATCCAGAGGGGTGCTTCTTTAAGCTTTCGTAAATTATTCTCTGTTAAAAATAAAATAATTCTTTGATGTCCAAATGCGCTATCTCTGCCAAGAAATTTTGCACCATCTCCTCCTGTAAATTTATTAGGGCATCGATCCGTTCTGAAGTCGTAGGCTCCGCAGGCATGTCTTCTCTTCGTATTCGTTTTACAACTTGCCTTAGTGCATCCATATTAGGCATGTAAGCTGCATTTACTGTAGCCATTGACGTTGTCACGGTTTGAATAATTTGTGCAGGGGCTTTGTCCGTATTTCTCGCTCGTTCTTTTATTTGCGCTCTTGCAACAGCAACATCACTTTTCTCCGGTCTTGGAGCATGATTATGTGGTTTCTCATTGCGCATCCTGTGTTCATCTCCAATAAGAATAGTACTAGCAAAGCCAGTTCAATTTCCATAATTTCTTTCAATACAGTGACAATACCGTAAATCACCTCGCACTCTGTTATGGCTAAATAAACACCCTTTCCATTTCAGCTAATCATTTTCTTTTTGTGAGTTAACTATTTATGTTGCATTCTTCCTCTGCATAGTGCCTTCGGAAAACAATGCACTTTCTCTTTATAAAATATTTAGAATGATATATTTCCACTATTATCACTTGACAACGCACAACAAAGGTTTCTACAAGCACGTTCCCTGTTCGCCAGTCAACTACGAACTGATGAGCAACCATTCAATAAAACACTCAGAATAACGACAATCACGTGAAGCTTGTTCCTCCAGTTAGGGTTTAAGCGAAGTTCAAGATTTTCATACCTGCGGTCACAAGAAGTGGTTGATTTTAAGGATCGGCATCTTATCTTTTGTTTTTCCAAAACGCAGAGGTAGATGTATTTTACAGCTGGGACGCTCCAGGCGGGGGATCAACAGATGCGAAGGACCCAGGAGCCAGGTTACGGAGGCGGCAGAAGGCGCGGACTGGGCAGCTGTACTCTGGGCCGGTAGGCGTCATGCTAATTCTCAAAAATAAATTCAAATTTTTTGTGTTGCACCATGCGTATGAAAGAAAATTGTTATACTGAAAAGACAATTTGTTTACCCCGTAACATATTAAATGAAACCTACGTCCCTTCGTGCCAAATGATCTGTAAGCCAAACACAGTTTTTCATGCAACACCTTCCCCCGACTTTCTAAGTTCAGATCTGTCTCGTTTTACTTATTTCCTGTACCGCCCCTCTCTTTCGTTAATTGCAGTTAATTGCCGTGAAATTGGTGTTTTACGTTGGGATGTATTGCCGTCTGTCCTGAAGACTATAGGGAAAGCGATGAACCCCAGGGGAATAGTATTCCATCAAAAGCAACAGAAATCCAATGCGAGAGCAAAACTTTGTTCGTTGGCATTACATCCAAGCAATTTAGGCGAAGTAGGAAGTGTGTTTTTCTACTACGACACCAGAAGATTGTCGCGAATGCTCAGGCAATTGCGATACAGATGTGTCCTTAAGACTTCTCTTTCAAGACGTCCAAATTCCGGCACTAGGGGATGGGGAGGGATACAGTGCGGATGCTCTTTTTTGTTGCAGTTAGAAATTCTTAAGCTCATTCTTCCTTAAAACTTTGCCTGGTTACCAGTAAGTACTGTCTCATGCCTCAACCATTGCACAGATTTGTTGTTTTTGTTTTCATTCTTTGAGTTAACAGCGGGAAAATATCTGAACTGCGTTGTTTCAGTTGGAAATATTTTTTTTTACTTCAGCAACAGGGCTTCACGTATAATTGCAAAATACTTCGATAGAATAAACATACCTTACATAAAGAGTTTGCATGAGAAAATAGATTAATAATAAGGAAAATATTCTAAAACCAAAAAAGAAATTGCGGAACCGAAAAAGCTAGGTAGAGGAAACAAAAGGCTCTAAGAAAAAGTTAATATTTAAAGAAACCTGTAGTCGCTTAATGAGTAAGTGGTATAACTCAATACAAAATCATGTGCTGCATTTGAAAAACAAATTATAAGCATGTAGGCATCGTGACTGTCCACAGTTTCCCCTTTTCATCCAGTTGACATTACAACCACCACAGAAAAGAAAATAACAAAAACATAGCAAAAACACCCATACAAAGTAAAATGCCCAAAACATAAAAAGAAGTAACCACACAAAATGAAATGCCCAAAACATTAAAAAAACTACAACCACACAAAACAAAATACCCAAAACATGGTAAGAAATTCTGTTGAAAGCACAATGAAGGTAAACGATAGGAGAAATATATGTTTTTAAAACTTAATACAAGTGTCAAAACTGAAATAAAAAGAAAGAAAAAAGAAATATTCCAAATTTCATTGTTACTTTAGATATTTTGACCTATTGACATTTCGTAAATTGTACTTGCACTCGGTCAAAAAATATTACTTACAAGGACTCTTTAGTAACTTTTAATCGCTGTGGTCGTATTTATAAGGTTTGCATAACAAATCAAGTTAATAATGTTGCGCTTTCACTTAGGCACCAAATGCTAATTATTAGCCGCTAGGCCTAGGCCTTTTAAATAATTTTTGATAAGCGTAACACTCTTAAATTGATTTGTCATGCAAACCTCATATAATCACAGCATTATAAAAATTACTATAAACGCATATGCCTAGGTCTCGGGCGTATCTATTAATGCTTTGTGCTCGAGTAACATTTAAACAGAATTCTGTTTATTTTCTATGAAAACTACAAAATGAAAACTGAAAACTATTCTATGAAAACTGAAAACTATCAAAAATCTCTAGGCATAGGGTCTGCTTAATAGTTCCAACCTCAGAAAAGCGCATTGCTAAAATCTTGGACTTCTATGAAAACATTATGAAAATTAGCACGGCACACTGAAAATTGCTAAGCAGGCCCAGTCCTAGGGCTTTCTAGTTCTTGTTTTGTACCTGACTAAATGTGTAACATTATCTTTAGTTCTTACTAGCAGGGGTACCCGGTATTTCCCAGGTAAATATTACTATTTCTAAAATCACCAAGTTCAGCGGGTGAAAGTTAATGAATGAAAAAGCTATTTCCGTAAATTTCCAGGAAACGTATTTTAAATCTTTTGATTTAGTTAATTTAATTATACGAAGCAAAAAAGAATTTTCATTATTTACATTACATTGTATTTCTGCCTGATAAGGCAACCGTTGGTGGTGAAAGCTAACGTTTATTAATTTGTGTTTTTAATACACCATGAACCGGATATTTTTTCACTTTATTTTTATCTACGGCCTCTAACCGAGACCGTAGGTGGGGTAATGGAGTGCTGTATTGGGATGCAGTTCTTAAGAGTAAAAATTGTAATTTTTACGAAAGTTTTGAATGGGCCCCCTTCACACCGGGCACCGACCCTTTCCGTCTGCGGTCTAAGTTACAATACAATAAGGTAGTGTACTAAATTTGGTTGTTCTAAATTCGAAACTGTAGGTTTTACAAAAATTGGCATCATGCTCTGAACCCCTGGCTCCAACCGTTTCCCAAAACCGTCTACCATCTAAGTTAGAGTACCATGAGATAGTATACCAAATTTGGTTGTTCCAAATTAAAAACTGTAGATTTTACGAAAATTTTGTATGGGGGGAGGATCTAACCACCGGGCCACTAGCCGTTCCGAAAATCGTCTACCGTCTAAGTTAGAGTACCATGATATGGTATACTAAATTTGGTGGTTCTAAATTGAAAACTGTAGATTTCAAGAAATTCTTTATGGGGAGGGGGCTCTGAACCCCGGGCTCCGACCCTTTCCAAAAAACCATCTACCGTCTAAGTTAGAGTACCATGAGATAGTATACCAAATTTGGTGCTTCTAAGTTGAAAACGGTATATTTTACGAAAATTCTTTGGGGGAGCTCTTGCCGCATGGGCCCCGATCCGTTCCCAAAACCGTCTCCCGTCTAAGTTACAGTTTCATGATACCAAATTTGGTGGTTCTAATGTGAAAACTATAGATTTTACGAAAATTTTGTATGTGGGGGCTCTTACCCCCGCGCCTTGACTTATTCCAAATACCGTCTACCGTCTAAGTTAGAGTACCATGAGATAGTATACCAAATTTGGTGGTTCTAAATTGAAAACTGTAGATTTTACGAAAATTTTGTCGTGGAGGGCATTCTAACTCCCCGTGCCCCGACGTGTTCTGAAAACCGTCTACCGTCTAAGTTAGAACACCTTGAGATAGTATACCAAATTTGGTGGTTCTAAATTGAAAACGGTGTATTTTACGAAAATTTTGTACGGGGGCGGGCTCTGAGCCCCGGGCCCCGACCCGTTCCAAAAACCGTCTACCGTCTAAGTTAGAGTGCCATGATATAGTATACCGAATTTGGTGGTTCTAAATTGAAAACTAGATTTTACGAAATTTCGTATGGGGGGGGGCTCTGAACTAGGGGCTACGACCCTTTCCAAAAACCGTCTACAGTCTAAGTTAGAATACCATGAGATAATATTCCAAATTTGGTGGTTCAAAATTGAAAACTGTAGATTTTACGAAAATTTATAATTTTGTACGGGGGTAGGGTTGTTCCGACCCCCGTGCTCCGACCCGTTCCAAAAACCGTCTCCCGCTAAGTTAGAGTTTCATGACACAAAATTTGGTGGTTCTGAATTGAAAAATAAAGATTTTAAGAAAATTTTGTATGTGGGGCGTTGGGTATTACCCCTGGGCCTTGATCCGTTCCAAAAACCTTCTACCGTCTAAGTTTTAGTACGATGAGATAGTATACAAAATTTGGTGGTTCGAAATTGAAAACTATAGATTTTACGAAAGTTTTCTGTGTAGGAGGGAGTAACCAACCTTGCCCCGACCCGTTCTGAAAACCGTCTACCGTTTAATCTAGAACACCATTATATAGTATACCAAATTTGGTAGCTGTAAATTGAAAACTTTAGTTTCTGCGAAAAAAATTTATGGTCGGAAGGACTCCCGTGCCCGACCCGTTCCGAAAACCGTCTACCGTCTAAGTTAGAGTACCATTAGAGAGTATGCCAAATTTGGTGGTTCTAAATTGAAAACTGTAGATTTTACGCGGCATTTTTATGGGGGGCCCTTACCCTAGGGCTCCAACCCCTTCCAAAAACGGTCTACTGTCTACGTTAGAGTACCATGAGGTAGTATACCATATTTGGTGGTTCTAAATTGAAAACTGTAGATTTTACGAAAGAGTTTTTATTCGGAGGGGTGGTCTGACCCCCGGGCTCCAACCTCTTCCAAAACCCGTCTAGCGTCTAAGTTAGAGTACCATGAGATAGTATACCAGATTTGGTGGTTCTGAATTGAAAACTGTAGTTTTTAAGAGAAATTTGTATGTGGGGGCTCTGACCCCCGGGACTTTACCCGTTCCAAAAACGGTCTGTCGTCTAAGTTAGAGTACCATGAGAATAGTATACCAAATTTGGTGGTTCTAAATTGAAAACTGTAGATTTTGCGACTTTTTTTATGAGGGGGCCCTTTCCCCCGGGCTGCAACCCCTTCAAAAAATCGTCTAGCGTCTAAGTTAGAGTACCATGCGATAGTATACCAGATTTGGTGGTTCTAAGATGAAAACTGTAGATTTTATGAAATTTTTTATGAGGGGGGGCGACCCCGCAGGCTACAACCCCTTCTAAAAACCGTCTAGCGTCTAAGTTAGAGTACCATGAGATAGTATACCAAATTTGGTGGTTCTAAATTGAAAACTGTAGATTTTACGAAATTTTTATGAGGGGGAGGGCGACCCCGCGGGCTCCAACTCCTTCCAAAAACCGTCTAGCGTCTAAGTTAGAGTACCATGAGATAGTATACCAGATTAGGTGGTTCTGAATTGAAAACTGTAGTTTTTAAGAAAATTTTGTATGTGGTGGGCTCTGACCCCCGGGCCTTGACCCGTTCCAAAAACGGTCTGCCGACTAAGTTAGAGTACCATAAGATAGTATACCAAATTTGGTGGTTCTAAGATGAAAACTGTAGATTTTACGAAATTTTGTATGAGGGGGGTGCTCTGATCCCCGCGGGCTCCAACCTCTTCCAAAAACCGTCTAACGTCTAAGTTAGAATACCATGAGATAGTATACTAAATTTGGTGGTTCTAAGTTGAAAACTGTAGATTTTACGAAATTTTTTATGAGGGACGGGCACCCCGCGGTCTCCAACCCCTACCAAAAACCGTCTAGCGTCTAAGTTAGAGTTTCATGATACCAAATTTGATGGTTCTGAAATGAAAACTAGATTTTACGGCAATTCTGTAGGGGGGGGTGCTCTGATCCCCCTCCCCCTCCCGTCTCCAACCTCTTCCAAAAACCGTCTACAGTCTAAGTTAGAATACCACGAGATAGTATACCAGATTTGGTGGTTCTGAGTTGAAAACTGTAGATTTTACGAAAATTTTGCATATGGCGGGCTCTGACCAGCCGGGCCCTGCCCCGTTCTAAAAACCGTTTTCCGTCTAATATTTTTAGTGCCAAAGAAAAACGTAATATTCCTATCCTGTCTGCGTGTCTAAACTTTATAAATTTGATCAGGGAGCAGGACGTTCGAAATCGTACGTTTTCCTGCATTCGTTTTGTAATTCACCAAAATCTGTAAACGCGACGAATTGACGTAGTCGACGAATTGACGTAGTCGACGAATTTGTCCGCGACGAATTGACGCGCGACGAATTGTCGTAGTCGACAAATTGACGCGCGACGAATTGACGCAGGTGACGAATTGACGTAGTCGACGAATTGACGCACGCGACGAATTGACGTGACACCGCTGAACACACCCTATACCATTACGGACCCACCCCCACCTACGGTACAGTTCCCTGTTGACCGGCGTTATCCATGGCTTCATGGGGTGTGCGCCACACACGAATCCTTCCATCTGCCCGATACAGTTTAAAACGCGACTCGTCAGACCAGGCTACTTGTTTCCAGTGGCGATGTTGCCGTGCCGTAGCGAGGCGCATAGCTCTGTGTCGTACACTCATCAAGAGGACTCGAGTTGGTCGTCGGCTACCAAAGCCCCTATCGAGCAGTGTACGTTGCACAGTCCGGACGCTGATGCTTGTTGGGGCTCCAGCATTGAATTCCGATGATACCGGCGAGAGTGTTGCACGCCTATCGCGTGAAACGATTTTTGACAGCCAACGATGGTCACGTTCACCCAATGTCTTTTTATGGCCACACTGGTATCGTAGGTTGGAAATTTTGCCCGAATTCTTGTAGTCACGGTACACCCTTGCAATGGTCGTCCGTGAAAATACGAGCTTCGTTTCTACCTCCGAAATACTATGGCCCATCTCACGAGCCTCAACTATGACACGGCGTTGAAAATCGCTTAAATCGTTATTACTGGTCATTCTCATGAAGAAAATAGCTCTGACAGCTGGCAAGGATGTCTATCATTTTAAATACGCACTGGCGGATGCAACCGAGTACGTGCATAGGTGACGTTGCTATGTATTTTGCATAAGCTCGTCTGTATCAGTTTTTTCTGGCACTTCGGTTTATACCAGACATAATTGCCCACCCTGAAAAGATAGTCACACACCCACCTATAGAATCCGGACTTCGGCCCTGTAGCGCGCCCGTGGACACTATATCTATGTTCATATTAGTCTGCTTTCAAATATTTTTTTTAGGTTCGGAAGCCTGAAATGTGAGAATGATTATCCTTTACATTTGACCTTTTTCTGATGCGTCATTTCGCCGCCTTAGAGAAGCCAATTAGACGTTTTTTGTTTTGGAGTTTAACCACCACGATGAGCTATTCGAAGGGTTATAAGCAGTCGCCTGTCCCAAATTTGGAGCCACTTGTTCTAGTGAAGAGAAAGAGCCAGCGTCATGAAGCAAACACACCACCCATGCCTCAACAGTGACTCGATTCAGGGCCCATCTCGACGAATGATCTGAAGCTAGCTTCTCAGACCACTTTGTTTCCGAGTGGGCTGATAATATCGAATCCAAAGTACATTTTATTGCATATCATTGGCTCTATCAATCTGATTGAAACCATTCGATTTTCCTTCAATACCTTTTTCTACAAACATCACTTTGCAATTATTCTTCTCCAAATATATTACAGTTTCCTTGTAAGAAACTCTCAATGCACCTTATGTTTCCCCCGACATAAAGAGTCAGCCGCTGTTTGACAAGCGCACTACAAATATCTCGTTCGGAACTCAAATTCATCGCCATCTCAGACGATTAGCGTCACAAATCCTTTATTTTCAATTTTCCTTTTTCCTTTTTTTTTCAACCGTGGGCTTCTCAGGACACAAAGAATTTTTAAATTTATATGAACATATCTTCATATTTTGCTGTCTCGTTAAGACAAAACATTTTCGTATGCTGATAAAATATCCGTTGATCGAAACCAATATTTCGCGTTGTGTGTGTTCCTGTTGAAAGAATAATAATGAAAAAATGTCTTAAAGACATAGGAAACTGGTAGGGGAATTAGGAAACAATTAGCAGTAAAAATCATTCGTTCTAACTGTTTTTGCATTATTGAAATTCAAGTGTATAAGCCTAAGGCTTTCCCGTATGGGAGCATAAAGTGGTAGCCTGATCGAAGGACCAGTGTTAAATAAATGTCAAGACAACCGATCGCAAATAGAAGAATCAAAAAAGTACTTTTCGTCCAGGGATCCACCTTTTGTTTTAATTTTTTTTATCTATTTTGCGCTGTTTAGCCCACTTGGAGCATCTAAGTCTGTAAGCACTAATTCGTCCTTACATTAGGGTCAGTGCTTCCCGGGAAGGGAGAAAGATAATAGATACCGCCCCGGTGGCGTAGTGGTCTAAGGCAATGGCCTCTGATCATTCGTCCGAAAGGGGTCCAGGTTCGAATTCCGGTGAGGCATGGATGTTGTGTTTGTCTTACAGTACTGGCTCTCTCCCTTTCCTGGAACTAGTGACCCTAAATTAGGGACGGGCGACTGCTTATAGCCCATTAGGTTGCTCACAGTGGTCATTAAACCTCCAATTAAAAAAAAAAAAGATAATAGATTGGCGAACTGAACTCCAGTTTTTGCACTTAATCTCTACCTCAGCAGCTGACAACTAACAACTGAGGCGGTCTGCACCAGATTCCCAAAACACCAAATAGTGAACACTGCGCCGTTGGTTACCTATTACCTAGCTACTGAGGAAATATCTTTCTCTGTGTAATTTGATATTAACATGGTCAAAAGAGCCATACTGTAGAGTCAAAAGGTAAGTTTGGGCAGTCGGGATACTAAATTCCAAATAACAGAAAAGCTGAAAAAATAACAGGAAATTTTACTAACTCGAGTACTCAGCATTCCTGTTATTAGAATTACTGCCATGCCGGATTTTACTAACTCCAGGAATTTCTGCCGTTTGACCTGCACCACCGAAGATAACATTCTGACATTTTTCAGACTTGAATATAAACTGAAATATTTCATGACTGTATTAAAGGAGAGAATGGAAAAAGTTAAAATAGTATGATACAAATTCGCAAAAACTCCTATCCTTAGTCTTTGAGTTACATTTCTTCAGTTTATTTTGTTCAAAACATTAAACTTTATTTAGTATAAAATCCGTATTAAAATAAGAGTCACTTTAGAAGAAAGAAGATTTAACGGAATTATCAAAGCCTAAGTCTTTAGTCTGCTCTTGTCCCTTCTCAAGAACGTAGCTTCATGTCACTGTTGAGAAAGGACAATATTTCTGAAAGGTGATGCGGCTTTCTCGATACGTAGCTTTGGAGACATAAGCACCCTTGTGAGGTGTACGAAAGTCTGTTAAACTGCTTTACAACACAAATGTTTTTCTTTTCCTGACCAGTGCCTTCCTGTGATTTTTATATGTCAAAACAGCATTTCCTAGATTGTTGGCGTCTGTGATTCCGACTTTTCTTTCCTTTATGATTTCGCAACCAGGCGGTTCTAGAAATTATTGAAGAAATGTTAGAAATCATCAATCTACTAAACGATATGATACGATATTTAAAGAAGTTTTAGGAAGGGAGTGTCTTACCCCAGGTCTAAAACTACCATTAGAAATAGGAAGCGCCGCCCCGGTGGCGCAGTGGTCTAAGGCGCTGGCCTCTGATCATTCGTCCGTAAGGGGTCCGGGTTCGAATCCCGGGCAGGCATGGATGTTGTGTTTGTCTTACGGCACTGGCTCTCTCCCTTCCCTGGAACCAGTGACCCTAAATTAGGGACGGGCGGCTGCTTATAGCCCATTGAGTTGCTCACGGTGGTCGTTAACCCTCAAATAAAAAAAAAAAGAATAGGAAGCTAGGAGATCTGAGTAAGTGAACTCAATAGGAAAGGTAAGCAGAAAAATGAGTGAAAGAAGAGGGTGACAAATCATTCAAACTATGAACCGTGACACCACTCCGGGAGGAAGGGGAAAAGGGGAAGGGGAGGGGAACCAAAAACCGCCAAACATCAGAGAGAACCACAAAACTATCCTGCCGCCGACGCCACATGGGATGACTGAAGCTCACCGAAACCAAATCCAAATGCCGGAGCAACAATCAATTCTCGCCATCTCGATGCCAATGTGGAAAAGAAGGGGGTGGTGGTCTATCTAATACCCATTATTGTTCACATACTTACTTTCTCTGGCAAGGGGGTCAACGATCAACGCCGTAGTTCTGGGATACCTAAAGAATTCGCAGGGATTTCAATCAACCGCGTTTTTAACAACTCAATTAGGGTGGGTTTATGCTTTCTTGAAGAACTTCTTGGCGAGTCTAATGCGACACTCATGATTGTATCTTGGAACATAACGAGCATCGGTACACCTTGGAGAGATCCAAAAAACAACAGCGCACTGCTCTTAGACGGATTGATCTTGATCCTAGGGCCTGGGTAAAGGTTTCTAGCTGAGAGAGAAAGTCCTGGAGGAGCTTCACTGCTCTGCCTTTGTTCAGGGACCTGATGACAACAGCTGTATTATCTGCTTACATAATGACCTTCTCTTGTTTGGGTTAGTCGTGCAAATAAATGGAGAAAAGCGTTGGTCCAAGAACCGAACCCTGAAGAACGTCAGCCCGAATCTTCATTTCTGAAGAAAGTTCACCGTTAATCTTAACAGAGAAACTGCGGCTGTACGAGCCAATCAGCTCAACAAGTGGGCGAGGGCATCGAAGCTCCCGTAACTTTTGTAGGAGACTATCATGCCAAACGCTGTCAAAAGTCTTGCTGATGTCCAAGAAGACAGCAGTGGAATACTAGCTCTTCTCTCGTCCTTCAGAAACGAATTCCGTAAGTCTGGTCAACTAGTGGGTCATAGCATGCTTTCCCGGGTACCAACACGCTAGTCAGGAATCACACCATTACCTTCAGATAACTCTAGAAGCTTAGAGAGTATGACCTTCTGCAGGAGTTTACCCAGGATGGGCAAGAGAGATATCGGACGGTAGTTTTCAGGTAAGGTATGATTACTTCAGGTTTGGGCAACACCACTACCGCTGCCTTTTTCCAGTCCCTGGGGAAAAACTTCAACCCGGAGAGACCCGTTCAAAATCTTCACCAGTACCAGAATCCAGCTCTTGCCGAAACTCTATCTCTTCCATGAGCTTTCTTCACCTTTAGCGTTTTGATCTGTCGAGTTACGTCGAGCTGATTAAAAGGGATGTGTGTATAGCCAGTGCCTCAGTTGTTCACTAGACGGACCTGTTAAATTGGTAAAAACTTACATAGCGGAATTTCGAAAATTTGGATTGAGTTGTTTACAAATTGCATGTCAGAAACAGTTGTGTAAATTAAAATTTTAGTGAACTGTAAGAGTGCATATAAATATGAATGAGTTCGAGTTCAGGAGTGCTGGGAATTAGTGTTTGCCTCTTTATTTACATGGTCAGATATTGTGAACTCAGAGCAAGCTTGTGTTACAAAGGTTAGTTAAATTTCATGATGATAGTGTGAATTTTAATTCTTTTGTCAGTGTTGCAAGTAAATGCTAAATTTTGAGTTCATTGAGTAAGATATTAAGTGCAAAACGTTCAGTATAGTGTCTAGAGGTTATTTTGTATTAGTGAAGGCTAGTGTTTAGTGCTATGCTATTGTAAGGCACATTTTCCTGGGCGTGCAGAACGGTTTATTAATGTAACTTTTGGTTATTTGTAAACTTTTGATCAGTTATTGTAATTTTGAAATTTAAATGGGTTAATGAAACTGAAGTAATTGAAGTTATTGTTCGTGAGGGGGTTAATCAAAACTGTATAATGCACACATAGATTTATAAATTTCCAAACAGAGAGATGGAAATTGCATTTTGGCTGTCAAATCTTATCCGCAATGTTTATGTATGTGCCATAAGGCAAGTGTGTTTAGGTGTTTTGCAAATCATGATTTTCTAGATAGATTGATTATTAAATTGCTTAAAATGCTAGATTAGAGTTTAAGTGAAATTACGGTCTGCAAAAATGGCCAATATGAAATTCAGTGTAACAGAGTGGTATTCGCAAACAGAAATATGTGATCTTTTCTGATATATCTATATAGAAATACAACGAGTGTGTATTATCTAATTTTGTTTGCTTTTATAAGACCTAGTTGCCATAAGTAGAAATTTCAAAAAGAATGTTAAAAGCTGATGGTGTCCGGACCGACAATTTTTTTTTTTTTTGACTTGGGTATCCTTCGACTTCTTGAGACGCTTTGTTGTTTTTGTTTATTGGTTAAATTTTAAAATAAATACAGGCAAAGTGGCCTTTCAAAAACCCAAACTTTTTGCAGTGAAAAGTTATGTGTCTCGGTTGAATTTTATCCCAGAGTCTCATGCAGTCCCCTTAGCTAGACTAAAGGCAGGTGCATAACCTAAGGTATTGTCCTTTTTTTTAATTTAACCAATACATTTAGTCCTACCACTATAATTGACCTTCACCGACTCCAAAAGTTATTTACACGTGTACATTGTTTACCAGTGAATATTTAGTTATACACATTTGTGCACATGTAACAATAAATACATTTTTTCAATTTCAGGTTTCTCGACTCAACAAAAAAGCAAACAACGCAAACCTACAATAATAACTATTGGATTTCAAAATTCAGTGTTGCATTTTTTATCATGGCCTTAAACAGAATTTTCCTTTTGTTTCGAAATGCATCCACCCATCTCCCAAATTATAATTTTTATCAAATTTCAAAATTTACCTTCAATTTGAACATTTGCATACATTTCCATAGATACCAATAGTCAAACACTTTTCGCCATAACACAAATAATGCGAATAGAATCCGACTAGTTTAATTGAAGTTTGGATAACAACCGTTTCTTACAATTCCTTTTGTAAAAATATAAATCTTCTCTCCTTTTTTTTTTTTGATAAGCATCACATAATATATTTTTCTTTAGAGTGAGATGTTGATAGAATTTAAATCTTGCAACAGATACCTGCAAGGGCAGTTCAGATTATTTCTTTTCATTAAAATTTCGCCGCAGCTGATATGATATTGTTCCCATGGTTTATTGGTTGGTGATTTGAGATAAATTAGTTTTAATGATATTTAAATATTCTCGTACGTTATTCTGATATTCTTCCTGAAAATTAAAATTCAATGAGTTCTGTGAATTCCCAAATAGATGTGTTTTAAATACTTATGGACACAGTGTACCTACCATGTGCGAACTAAAAGTGAAACGATTTTAGCGAAGCGTTAACGGGAGCAAATTGAGGTCCATATAATGTACTTACACGGAAACTAGTGGAATACGAAGAGAACTACGCGCTTGAATGGGAACGAAATTGGAATAAAAATGTGGTAATACCCCATGTGAATGGCATCCATATTCATGATGATGTGGCAGAATATTTTTCTTGAGGTAAGACGAGGGTGTTACAAATTCCTTACGTAAAGTAACTAGTGCAAAATATGTCTAAAGGGTGCAATGAGAACCGTTCATACGTACAAGTAAAAAACAGTATGTAGTCCACCAATACAGTCAATGCTAGATGTCCGAAAATAGCTGGTAGAGCAGGTAGATAAATGAGGTGGTGAGTATCCACTGAAAAGCCCTATAGTCAGTGGAATTCAAGGGAGAAAATTATTGACGGGGAGGGATCTATTGTTATCGTTGGGCAACCCTTACATGCCACAGAATATAAGAATAGCGAAACGCTGTTTTCTCATGGGAAATCACTCTCCGTTTAATTCACGTATAAACGTAATTCTCTGTGCTATCCTGAATTGACGGGCAACTCTTATATTGGGGTGTGAGAATGCAATGTTGCTTTTCCCAATGGGGCCAAATTTAGGAGCTTTCCGCAGAAACGTCCTATACATTTATTATAAACTTCACTGAATTTGCAAAGAATTTACTTCTACAGTTTCTGAATGTCGTTTTAATTACATTAAAAAAACCCTTATAAGTCATTGTTAAAAAATATTTTAGCCCCGTTTAATTCCTTGTTAATTGTCATTAGCACTCCTTTTGTAAAAATAAATCCTGCTTATGTTTTTTCTTTGTCCGTCGGTCTGTCTCTGCAACTATTCGTCCGTTTTAAAAAATATTTTTATGCTGGAAATGTTGAAATATGAGAATAATGATCCTAGTATTACGGTTTCCTTCCGATAAAAAACTTCGCCGCTAGATGGAGTAAAGGCAGATGATATGAAATTTAAAAATTTTAAATACATTTTATTCCATATATTTATTTCTAAATGTACAACTGATAATTTTTTTCCTTCCGATGTCATTTATATCGAAAACTATTTTAGACATACTCTCTGTTTGAAGTAATGCATCAATTTTCCGGGAGGGGGCATAAAAGTAAATTCCATTTTCCGCAATGTCTAAGCTTCTAAAACAACGATTTCAAAAATCTCTTCCTGTATCGGATACAGCTCCTGATGGGAAGTGTTTTGCATATGATTTCAAATTTTTTGTAAAGAATGGTTTAGCCACTAGGGGGCGTAAGTGTATATTTCCGCTTCTAAAGTATTTGCAGCAAAATCTGAGCTTCTGAAAACTCGATTGAAAAAATTATTTCGTGGACTGATATCGCTCACCTCGGAAAATCTTTTGAGAATACTTCGTGCTTAAAATAGTGAATATTTTTTCCGCCAGAATGCGTAGATGAATATTTTATTTTCGTTGATATCTCTACTACTAAGGGTCCGATCCGAAAAATTCCATGCGAAATGTTTCTCACATAATTTCAGATGTTTCTTCAAGCTGAACTGTGCCATTACAGAGCGTAATTTCACGTTTCCGTTTACAGCAATATCCACGGAAGTAAAAAACATGACTGAAAAAATGTCTTTTTCGGTCAGATACTACTAACCCTGACAGCATTCTGTGTGTATTTCGTTTCCAGAATAATGTACAATTTCGTGGCTAAGGAGTTCAGATATTTAATCTGTTTTTCTCAATATTTCCGCTTCTAAATGTCTATTTGAAAACCTATTTTAATACCGGATGCAATTTACCTTCTGAGACACTTTAGGCTTCTGCTTGAGGAGTTTTTTTAGTTCACAGTTCTCTCACCAGATGGTGTTTGTATACTTCTGTTTGCAGCTGTACCTGCGCTTCTAAAAACCCTATTGAGAATTTTTTTACTGAATGCTATTGGCGGCAATAATGATGGGAAGCATTATCCAGTTTAAATAATGCACAGCTTTCCCGCTAGAAAGTGTAAAGGCTCAAAACCTTTTTCTTGCTATCTCTGCTTTTGAGAGGCATTTCATAAGTGTATGTACGGAACTGCGATTAAGTCCATTTGGAACACCCGATTGGTTAGGAGCTGTTTCGGTGCTTGCGTGTAGACGCCTAAGAGGAGAGTCACGTGACGGGAACATGTCTACATTCTACAGCTTGAAGTTCTGCATGTTAAGAAATTCGCTGTGAGGTCACTTCACACATAGTGCCGATTGATGGTTTTGAATATTTTACTACCAAGTAATTTTTTCCACTTCACCAAAAGCAGTACTTGTTCAGATAAATAGAAGCGCGAAATCCGCTGTAATGGTACAACTGCGGACGACTTCAAGACATGACAAATAAATACGAATGACTCAGCATTGGCCAACAGATGATAGCACGTCAGCTGCGGATCGATTGCGATTCATTTTGCTGTAGAAGTGTCTGAAAACGAAATGCATAATTTGGCGATCCCCTTACAGAACCTTTTTACGATGAAAACTGTCTTCCTACACCAAAATGTTACATCTTAGGTAAAAGTATGGTTCCTCATGAATCAAAAAATGTCAATTTAGCTGAAAAAATGAACTAGATTAATTTTCTGCCACTTAAAACTGCTGAATGATGCAATCTAACACCTGATAGCAGTGTTCTGGGTAAACACATTTTTGTCGGAATAAATATTCCAAAATATTGTCTTCGCGGCCATGTGTTGTGTCTAATTAAAAAGTGAGTGATCTGCCATATATTGTTTCTTATGTTAGGATTCCAAAATATTCTCGTTCCTCCCAACCGCATCGTAAAAAAGAAGAAAAAAGAAAATCTTATATAACATTTTAACCCCCTCCTCTAAGATGACCCGATTTTTTAGAATCAAATTGAGGTCAAAATGACAGGTTTTCCTCAATTTCAATGTAAAATTGAGGATAATTTCATTTCAAAATGAGGACATGATTGAGGGCTACATGTGATGAATCTGAAGGATGATTTTCATGTGAAATAAGTATGAAATAGGAGAAAAATACTATCATGCATAATATTACTTCTGATAAATATTAAATGTTACTTGTAGGGGGCAGCACATGCGAACAATGCTACATTCTGATTTTGTACTGAAATTTCATTGTGATTCTGTATAAGAAAAAATATCTGAAGCCAGGAAATTACTATATACAAAGATGACAGATATCACGGAATACCTGTATGTTATCTCCATGAGAAGGAATATTCCAAGTCCAATACCTTCACTTGAAGAAACAGTTTAATGAAACAAAAGCTGTAGAGCACTCAGTGGAATCTACCAAATGTAGTTTCAATTACCTATTTACTTGCAAGGAAGTGGATACTGAAAAATATGAAATTTTTTCCCATCCTATCAATATTTTAGTTAAATTCATTTAAAATAGAAACGAAATAACACCGCGATTTTTAAGATGACTTTGTTTGATGCTTCGACCCGTTTCCTCTCAATATGGCGTGCTTTCTAACTTAAATCAAGGAAAAATTTACCCGCTTTAGAAAATAGTTTCATGGCTTTGTGTGTTCACATTCTTGCAGTTAAATAAGTAATTGATGCTAAATCTGGTTGCATTTGGTACATTCAGTTGAGTTATATGACTTTTGTTTAATACATTTTTTTCTACTTTAATCTTTTTGGGAAATTTCAAAAATTGAAGACATTTGACGTTCTCAATCAGTTTTTACGGAATTGAGAACGAAGCATTGAATTTGAGGACTATCTCCAGAACATGAAACGTCTGGTCACCTTACACTCCCCTCTAAAAACACACGGTTGAGACATCTTACGGGTTCACGAAGCAAAACTTATCGGCAGTAATCCCGCTACAGGAGTAGGGAGAGAGTAAAGTTGTAGAATTGTAAGCATTTTATGATGAAGCTTACATTTTTTGAAGGTTGTAGTCCGAGAGTGCAAGGTCCGTACTGTATGCACGATGTGGTAGAACGTTTCATTTCAGTACCTGGATAGTGTCCATGGTCCGAGCAACCACGTGTGGATGGGCGTTATCCTGGAGAAATGACACAGGTGTTTGCACCTTCTTGCTTTTTCCGGATGGCTGTTTTTGCTTGGTCTCCGAAAAGTGTCAAGTAATACTCAGCGTTTATTGTGCGACGATCTGTGATGAAATCCACGTACAGTGCACCTTTGAGGTCACAGAAGACTGTGGCCATGATCTTCCCAGCAGAGAACGTGGCGCTCATGAGATTCATTCTCCACCATTTCCTTTCCATTTTTAAACGTACTGCTCCACTTCTACACACTCACGTCGAACAGTCTATTTTCACCGTATTATCTGTTCAATCGTAAAAAATATTTCCGACGGTTTACAACCTTTTTTTGTCAGGAATTTGTTTATAATGCGCTGATCAATGTCAACGTGTACCTTCGCTTTTCCCATCTTCCCCCCAACTGACCAACGAACAACGCCGTAGCACACACGAGGTGGGTGTAAGACCTTGGAACAGAGCTGTCATCTGCCACGTATTACCGCTTTCAACCCACCGCGCTGCATTGTTGAACTACGGACAAATTATATTTCATATTTGCCCGCTTCTTGTATTTATACACCAGGAAATATTGGCAATATGGCAGCAGTAAGAAAAATAACAAACTTTTTAATCATATTTCTCATCAAATCGAAGGCATGTCCATCTCGTCTATTCACGTGTTCCACATTCTATCAAGAATTCTAATGAGATGTGAAGATTGCTCAGTTTTAATGGGAAAATGTTGAAAAAAGAATTTACGAGTGCGTACAGGATTCCAATTTCTTTTACAGTAATACAGTTGCCATTACGGCACCTAGCTCAGCTCTTCACTAGTATTGTACTATTTGACCGTTAACTTAACCAGATGCACAGTAAATCAGATGACTTCTTGGATCTTGTAATACCTGCTACAAGACGTAAGGATCTTCCTGGCATTTGTTTTATATATCCACAAACGGACAATGAAATTTGCGCACCTAGAAGAAAACATGCAACAACCGCGAAACATTGTAAATAGCTAGAGTGCATGCTGGTATGCCAATGATCCACGTTTAGTGCGACTACGCATGACCGCTCACCCCGTGGTAGCGCTGCAAGCACAACCGACAGCCTTATAAACCGGCGTGTAGTCGATGCCCCATGAAAGCGTAAAGCACCGGCTGATGCTAGCAAGACTACTGAGCGACAAAAATGCCGGGTAGATGCCAGAAACGTCGATGTACGAAACTTACGGACTTTGAGAGAGGCCTGATAATCGGGCCGAAAACCGAAGGCTCGTCGGAGCGCCGTATAGCCCGCCACGTGGATCGTTCTGACCACACCGTCCGACTTTCTACCACCGGTAGAAAGTATCGACGGATCGTTCGCCAGGCACGAACGGATCCCACGGAGACCCGCCCCACTATACAGGAAAATGTACCGGCCCCTGTGTTCCCACGAACCATTTCCCGAAGCCTCATGGAAACGAATCTGCGATCCCAGTGCCCTTACGTGTGCTGCCATTAACACCGGCACATCGCCGGCTCCGTGCGCAGTGGTGCCAAGCCAGAGCGACGTGGAGCGTCACAGACTGGTGGCGTGTGGTGTTTAGCGACGAATGTTTCATCGTTTTGAGGACAGATGATCATCTTGTCCGGGTGTGGAGGTCCCCGGGGCCACGGTACACTTCCAACCTCGCTATCGAGCTACACACGTCGCCCACTTCAAGCATTATGGTCTGATGAGCTCTTGCCTACAATAGCCGATCAGCTCTAGTAGTGGTAGGTGGATCATTGACGGCCCAGCGATATGTGGATGAGATCCTACGGCCCCATGTGCTCCCATTCCTGGCCGGGGTTCCAGATGCGCAATGCCATCAGTATAATACTCGGCCGCACTTGGCTCGGGTTGCCCAGGATTGCGTACGTCATATCCAGACATTTCCTCGGCCTACCCGCTCCCCTGACATGTTCCCTATTGAGCATGTGTAGGATTAGTTGAAACGCCAGCTGCCGCGATGACGCAATATCCAGAATTTGGAGGACATCGTCTAACACGTGTGGGCCAGTTTGCCGCAGGACAACATCAGGCGTCTGTTTGCCTCCATGGCGGACTGTATTGCAGCATGTATCGCCGCACGAGGAGCTGCGACGCGCTTTTCAAGATGACCCAACTGCGTGCCACAGATCATTCTGCAATTCTCCCGCAGCTCTGTTTTTGCTATCATTTGTATCATTCATCTGTGTCATTACGTCCATAAAATTTCCGTTCAATCCGATGCTTCTTTCTTGGTGCACAAATTTCATTGTACGTGAGTGTATTTTTTAATTGAATAAATAAATGAAGCCTTAACCATGAAATTCGTAGCGTCTTTTGTTAAAAAAAGTACATGATTATGGTATCCCTTTTTCGCTCATAAGTCTGTGGACAGAATATATTTGCAACTATTAGTCCGATTTGAAATTATTTTTTTTTGTTGAAGACTCAAATGTGAAGGCGATGATCCTTGCTTTCCGGTTTTTAAACGAAACATAACTTCGTTGTTATAGGGCGTAAAGGCATATGCTAGCGAATTGAAAATATATTTTATGCAATATCACTGCTTTTAAATATCCGACTGGAAACTTTTTTTCTTCCTTTTGATAGCATTTATAACAAGGATTCTTTTGGAGAGAGTTTAGTTTTCAAGCAATGCATGTATTTGCACCTAAATAATTCTTCAGCGTAAAGGTATATTGCGATTTGTATTTTCTAAACTGTTTGTAAACGGTCCACATGAAAAATTCTTTTAGCGTCGGATGGATCTCATTGGTGGGAAATGTTTCGCATACAACTTTTGGTAAATACCGGTTTGCAACTAGAGGGCGCAAGCGTATATTTCTGTTTCTGATGTATTTGCAGTAATATCTGCACTTGTGAAAACTGGATTAAAAATGTCGGATTTGGCGTGATACTTCTTACGATGAATAACCTTTCGAAATTTTCTCGGCTTAAAACAATGCACAGTTTTTCCGCCAGGCGGCGTAGATGTATATGTTATTTTCTCAATTAGTTTTCTTAAGGTACAAATTTGCCAGCAGATGACATAAGATCACGTTTACGTTTACAGCGTATTTACCGCAATATCTGTGTGCCTAAAAACCCGATTAAAAACATGTTTTTCAGTCAGATATTTCTAATTATGAAAAATATTTTTTGATATTTTCTTCCCAAAATAATGTAAACTTTCCTTATCTTTAAATGTACTTTAGGCAAACTCACAAAGGATGAAGTATACACTTTGTATGATTGCTTAAAGAACATCCAAAATAGCCGCAGTTGCTGGGCAGGACGGTAATTTTTTTGTTTGTTTGAAGGTTGAACGACCACCCTGATCAACTCAATGGGCTATAAGCAGTCTCCCGTCCCGAATTTAGGGCCACTAGTTCCAGGAAAGGGAGAGAGGCCAGTGCCGTAAGACAAACGCAACATCCATACCTCACGGGATATGAACCCGGACCCTTCCCGGAAGAATAGCCATAAACCAGGGCTTAAACCACTGCGCGTACGGGGCGGCGGTTGGACGGTAATGTCAGCATGACAGAGGAATTGCATGTAAAGTTGGACACAAAGCGCAATATTCATGTAAATATTTTTTGCTCTGAATATTTGCCTAATATTTCACATAATGACATGTCCATGTTTTATTTCTTTCTCCGTGCGCCTTTCATTACTAATTTTCAGTTAGGAAATTGGATCTTTTACCTCACTGAACTCCAGTTCAATCCATTGATGTTCTCATATTTCCGGTACATTTCCTGTAAAGCAAGAAACAAGCATAATAATTTAACTTTCTTTTCTTACGAGAAAGATACTCAGTTCCTAACATAACGTACTCTTATGGGTATGAGAAAAGATTCTTTCGTGATTATTGAAGAAAATATAGTCCACGCTTGAAAACTCCTGATTTGAAACATAGGTTATGTCCTAAACATATAACTTAGAAATCCACCGGGAAATGAAGCGAAATGTCGCCGCGAAGTTTGCGGTCAGCCACGGCAGCTATCTTTGCTGCCGATCATCGATTCTTGGACCTCCTAGGGACCCGTCTGCAAATTGCGTTTGTAACAGTAACCCAAGAACCAGCCAGGATTAGATCCATTTTCTCTTTTAAGCATAGCACAAATAAATATTAATACCAAAGACAGCGTTTACCATCATGATTATTAATATTGATTATTGTCATAATATTTATTATTATTATGAATATTGATTATTATAATCGTGATTGTTGTTAGCCATGCTGATTATGAGAACCTTAAGTTGAAAAGTAGTTTTATTTTCTCCAGTTTTCTCATTGCATTACCTGTTGTCAGGGTTATAACAATTAATAACTTTTTTGGTATTAGCTCGAAGTCCACTCCGACCATGCATTCCAGATAGCACTTCTCCTGAGATTTAAAACAAGAGGTATTACGTTCCCGTATGTTCATTAGTAGTGGAGATAGCAGTTTAGATTTATTTTCTCTTGTTGCCTCAATGTTTTACCTGTTGACGGGATTATAACAATTAATAACTTTTCTGGTTTTAGCCCAGGGTCCACTCCGACGTTGTATTACAGATAGCACGGGTCCTGAGCTTTAAAACAAGTGGTATTATGTTTCTGTATTTTCCTCCGTTCAGTAGATAGATCTTGGTATCAACTCATTTGCATATACTGACCCCTTACTTTTCCCATTTTGACTCTCCCTCATTTTCCTGCTGCACAACTACTTGGAATAAGTTAGGTAAATGTTACAAAAGCAATTTGCACACGGGCTCCTGAGAGATACAAGAGTGGACGACTCCACGGTTGTCAGCAAAGAAAGCTGCCTCCTGAGCTTCGCTTCATCTCCCTGCGAATTTCAAGTGGTCTGTGCTAGAACATTACCGAAACCGAAACATATTGTAATTCCTTACATTGCTAATGACAAAGATACCCAGTTCCTAAATTTGAGTACTCTTATAAATGCATGAGAAGAATTTTTGAATCTAGAACATAGTCCGCTCTTGTTGACAACAAACTTTGAACATCCTGTATATCCTTCTTTATTTATAACTAAGAGGCTTAATACCAATATTTGTTTTCAAAAACCTATTCACTACATTTCACAAAAAATTTGAAACAGTCTGAAAGATAAGTTATCTATTTCATTTTGGGAGGGAAGTTTTTCCTAAGTGCTACATGTATCCCTCCGCTTCGTTTGCCGAACCGTTTGTCAAGTTTTGAGATCCCGGCTTTTGCGATTTAAATCACGGACCGTTAATTATGAGATGGGTAATATCCTGAGCTGTGTCACTACCCCCTCTATCAGAGGGCGATACAGCTGAGGATATGACTTTGGAACCGACAATATAAATATTTGCTCAATAAAACATTTCGATTCATCCCAACGTAAAGAAAACTAACGGAAAAAGCTATGTCCCTTTCTTAAACCAAACAAGTTTAGAAACTCTGTCCAAATGAGCATTAAAAACTGTGCAAATAAACGAAGAACACTATTCGACTCTGCGAAAGTTTGTCATTATTTTACTAGCAAGCAGGTTCGCGTTCTTTTGCATTTTCTTGTGGAACTATTTGTATAGCATAATGCCACAATGAGTGACACGATGGGAAACGTAAACAACTCCGCCGATCCGCAGCAAAGCGGAAGTACAACTTTGGAAGGTAGCCAAGTGTAACTGCCATCTAACATTTAAGAGCTCTGAGTATGATTGAAGGGCTGTTGTCTGAAATTGGTGCATTCATTATTAGCATCGTGTTACTTGAAACCTCAAAAAGTATATTACACAGAGATTCTAAGACATGATTTGTTTCTTATGGTGTAGGTTGATTTAGGTCCACTATTCCTAGTAAATTAAATAACTTTTCATTTTATAAAGGATATCTGACGAAATCAAACTTGATTAAGTGTATAACAGCGAAGCTAAATCACGTTAGCTTTTTTTAAGATAAGCTTTTTCAGCATTTCAGGGTGTTACGTAGCTGTCAGGAACGGAATACTTTTGAAAGTTAAAATTTCTGTGTAACCTCTTTCTTACTGACCGTGCATCAATATTTATGTGAATCTAACTAAGAAAGAAAATCGAAATACCACAGTTTATACTCAGTATTGAATATGTTGACACACAATCCCAACTTCCCGGATTTCTTCCTGTAGTTGTCACATTTCCTGACGATATCACATTATTTTTAATGCCACAATTTGCTTTTAACATTATCCCTATAGTTGTTCTTTGCGAGTCTTTTTTTACACGTATCACTTACTTTGAATCGTAACAACAGGTCCCAAATTTCCTTTGTATTAATGGGCGTAAAAATCTTATTGTGGTCGGTAGTCTTTCTCATATATGGAGCACAATGACTTTGTCATTGGTACTTAGTTTATGCTTCTTGGAATTCGGTCAGAAAATACACTATTATAACAAAAGTAACCGGACACCTAGAAGAGAAACACAACATAGCATTTATTGACATACTTTAGTACGGTGTCGGTCCACCTCTGGCCTTAATGCATGCACTGACCCTTAAAGACATGCTCTCGATAAGGTTTTGGAACACAGCTATAGGTATGCGCTTCCATTCAGTACATAATGCTGCTGCAAACTGTTGCTTAGTAATAGGCCTTGGTACCGAACTTCTTATGCGGCGCTCTAATTCATCCCATAGGTGCTCTATGGGATTAAGATCAAAGCTCTGTCCTACATAGCACAGAATATTTCATTTATGTTACAAATACATAGCACTGAAACATTGAGACTTAAACAGTAATTTTTGAAACAGTAATGTTTCAAACATTACTGAAACAGTAATGTTTACAGCACTGAAACAGTAATGTTAACAGCACTGAAACAGTAATGTTTCAGAAATCTTATGGTTACGTCAAAATGTCCGCAAACGTTACATAACTTTGAAACATAACCAATACGTTACAGTGAAAGGTCTTTGTAACTTCAGCATACCAATTTCATGTTACCGTTACGTATTTGAAAGATATTTGTAACTTCGTTACATTACTGTTACGTGTTTGAAAGTTGTTTGTGACATCATCATATTACTGTTACGTGAAAATGGGGGTTTCTGTAAAAAGGAAGCCGTTTACGTGCTGCCTCAAGGACGCATGTTGTCGATTCCTGGTCAATCATGATGACGTCAGTCGCAGCCATTTTTTCCACGTGATCTTCCCGACCAACTCTTGTCCGCCATTTTCTCTTTGTGTTCAACTATAGCATTTTGTCTGCCACGTGGGTCTACCGAACATTTTTTTACCTCCACACCAGGGCTGCTTCCACAAATGGTCTCACTGATATCTTTTTTACTCCATTTTGTTTTTCCCCAGCAGAATATTTAACGGTGTGACGTCATGACGCTACGGAAATTTTTTTTCCAAGGAAATACAAGTCCTCGAAGATCACGCCATATTCGAACTCCTGTCCAGCGGGTTTCTAGATAGATGCATTATCCCACTCGAGCATGGGACGCCTCGCGCTTACAGCATTCTGTAGGAACCAACGAGAAGGCCAGTGCTTGGCGAATTTGTTATTTAATAGAAATGCATTATTTTTTCCACGGATCATTTTATTTTTTCTATAGGAAGACTTAAATTTCTTCACGTTTAATCAACGAAATGTACCTTTTAATGCATATCTTAATCAATTTTTTGTAAATACTTTGCGAATACGTTATTTATTAGAACTACATTATTTTTTTCCACAGATAATTTTATTTTTGTGTAGGATGACTTAAATATTTTCATGATTAATCAACGAAATGTACCTTTTAATGCATATCTTAATCTATTTTTTTTTCAAAATTTGCGTAGTCGTTAAACTTCTCAGTATATCAAGATTTTTTCTACCTTTACAAACTAACAACTACTTTTATTGACACTTTTTTTATTATTCAAAACCAAAAAACGTACTAAGATATTACACACTGGCGTGCAGAATTTAAGGACGGACACTAGTGTACACTAACTAGCAAACTCCGGGTACAGAGAAGTGGCCACACGGAGAACTGAACACATTGATATTTCAGTGCCATAAAATTGTTTTGCATAAACACATTTCGTGTGGCTATATTCCCCAGTACTTGAGCAACTACGGTTCATAAAATATTTTTTTTTATTACTGCATTTCCAGTAAGAAATTTAGACATTTTCATGATTTTCAGGCCAAAGACAAAGCGGAGATTTGGCCACAAAAATTTTAAAGGGCTGTGTAAAAATTACGTTCTGGACTTCTTCGTGACTACGTCTGGCGAGATTGGTTATCTTTCACATATAACATTTCCGTCATTTGGTATTTTCTTATTTACGTTGTTTTTCACGGTTTATGAATTACAAGCAAACACATTCTTTGTGGGTATGTGAAAACCCAGGACACTTATCGGGGGGAGGGGGAGTGCTTAAAACTTAAAATATAAAATATTAAGAATTTTTGGTCCTATCGGGAGATTTTCAGCGTAAACAAGCTACAACTCAACAATGCATCTGAAGGCATGTGCCTACCCAGGAAACCTGTCGTGCGGGGGTGCTGGTGGGTAATACCAAAAAAGTAGAATATAAATATTTTCAGAATTTCTCATCCGATTGAGAGATTTTCAGCATTTACAACCAGAAAACCTTTATCTTTTATATTTTAGGTATTACCCCCCCCCGACAGGTATCCTGAGGCAGCACATGCCCTCAGAAGATTTGTTGACTTGTAGGTTGTAAATACTGAAAATTTCCCGATCGGACCAGAAATTTTTATATATTACACTTTTGGTATTGGCCTCCCTCACCCCCTGACAGTTTTGCTGAGTAGGCACATGCCTTCATGCCCTCACATAATGTGTTGACTTGTAGCTTGTAAATGCTGAAAATTTCCCGATCGGACCATTCTATATAGTTTACACTTTTGATTTTACACTTTTGGAATTATTCCCTCCCCCACCCGACAGGTTTGCTGAGCAAGCACATTCCCTCAGTTAATTTGCAGACTTGTAATTTGTAAACCCTGAAATCTTTTGAGTTGTCGATCGCAAAGATCTTTTTATAAAGAATAACATTAATAATAGCAATGAAGAAAAGACGAAATTACGGAAACTTTATATGACTCAGATAACCAACCTCTAGCGGTCGTGGCCACGAATCTGTCAAAAATGCAATTTTTATACGACCCCTAAAAAATTGTGCTGCCACTTCTCCGGTGGCCAGTTCTCTTACACCCATCTAACTCGAATACGACAGTATCATAACAGAATATGCGAGTAGCACATGGAACGACTACGAGAGTGCTTCGGTTAAATGGCATAAATACGCATGCGCATCCGGGGCGTTGCCAAATCAAAAATCTTAAATATCGCCCGAATGTAACATCAAGGTAGCAATTATGTACAATGGAAACTATAAAGCAGTAGTATCAGTGAATGCTATTTTTAACGTAACATTAATGTACAAAAAGTTATCTTCCAAAATAGATGTTGCTGAAACGTAATTGTAAGATCTCTGAAAATGTAACGAAAATGAGATATTGTAACATTACTGATACATACACTGAATAGCAATTGAATTAGAGACAGCTGGCGTTATGGAAATGAGGCGCTGTGGGCGGCCCTGTAAACGGAAACGACGTGACGATTGCAGTGATCCGACAATATAAGGAGTGATGCGACGGGAATCAGTAAGAATTGGACGCAGTATGGGTAAGACGAAGGATCTAAGCCCATTTGATCTTGGGAAACTTGTCGGGGCCCGACGAATGGGTCACTCCATCTTGGAAGTGGTGCAGGCACTAGGATTGTCACGGGTGCACCGTGAATACATCGAATCGGGTAAAACCATCCCTGCAAGAGCCAACTGCCGTGGACAAGAGCGTGTGGATGAGCGGGGTTATCGTCGGATAGCACGCATTGTAACAGCGGACAGACGAGCCACAATGCAAGAAATCACTCGGAAATTTAACGCTGGTGCACAAAAACGTGTAAGCAGCCACACCATCCAGAACCATCTCCTCGCTATGGGGTACAGAAGCCATCGTCCCACGAGGGTACCGCTGCTGACCGCACATCACAGGGTGCAAAGATTAGCATGGGTGCACGAACATCGCCACTGAACCCCAGACATGTGGGAAAACGTTGCCTGAACTGATGAGTCGAGATTCACGTTGGTACATGCGGATGGCAGGATACGAGTACGGCGCAAACCACATGAATCGATGGATCCTTCTTGCCAGCAGGGTATTCTTCAAGCTGGTGGGGGTGGCATTCTCGTCTGAAGATTGTTTACGTGGACTGAAATGGGACCCCTGGTACGTGTGACATAGTCCCTCACAAGTCAACGTTACCGGAATATCCTGGACGACCATTTGCTCCTGTTTGTGCGTCTTCAACATCCCACTGGGGACCTCATCCTGCAACAAGACAATGCACGGTGCCTTCGCTCCCGAATTGTATCCGAATGGTTGGATGAACACTCCACCAACGTGAACTCGCTTCCTTGGCCAGCTAGGTCACCTGACCTCAATCCCATCGAGCACATCTGGGATGCCATCGAGAGATGTTCGAGGCTCTGACCCCCTCCATCGAATCTTCTTGAACTGTAAGAGCTTGTGCAGGGGTCGTGGATCTGTATGGCTTCCCAACGCTTCCGGTGTCTTGTAGAGTCCATGACAAGACGAATCGCCCCCGTCATCAGGGCGAAAGGTGGTGCTCAGGTATCTCTAATTCAATTGATCTTCAGCGTATCTAAAACTTTTTGTGCTGAATGGGGTGTTGGCTAGTATATACACGATGCGGTATTATCGTCAAACCACGGCGTAACAGTCCTTGCTTTGTGACGCGGTTCCATAGTATTGCCACAGAGTTGGTAGGGCATAATTGTCTGGAATATCGAGGTAAACGTGATCGTTAACAGGTTTGTCCAAGATAACCAATTGGCTGGAACCATACCACGAAAGACAGCCAAACACGAGTACACTGCCAATTCCAACTTGACCGTAGGAACACTACACTGTAGTAAAAAGCGTTACCCCGGCTGCCGTCATACCCACACACGGCCATCGGACTGATGGATCATGTATCTGGATTAATCTGTCCATAGGACCCGTTTAAATTGATCTACGGTCCACGATAAATGTTCTTTACACCATGCTAAACGACGAGTAGTATTCCGAGTGGAGATGAAAGGATTATGAGCAGCCACACGACCACGGTAACCCATGGAATGAAGTTCTCTTCAAATTTTACGTTTACGTACCGAGGTTCCAGCATTGTTACTCACCTGTACACTGAAGTATTGTGCAGTATTCCGTCGATTAGCTGTAACGATTCTCCTGAGGCTTCGATGTCCTCTACCACTGATTTTCTTTGGCCTGCCGGTACATTTTGCTGCTTCAGGCAAGTCATGTGTTTTCTACTTATTCAGTACATGCAAAACAGTTGACTTGGGTATGTTTAACCCTCCGGGTGGAAAGCACGCATATATACTGTTGCAACCCTTTGGGCTTTAGATATCAGGATGCCAAATTAATTCCGGACTGCGATTCGAATCACTGCATCCGAGAATACCTCGTTAGCCAATTAGCCGACACAGTACACCAATAAACCAATGGAGGCACAGTACAACAATTAAAGCAGGGATTTAATGGATACATGCATAAATTACACCAGATTCTTCATTAAATAGAAAAGCTATAATTTCCGGCCAGCTTTGGACCTCTTCCGTGTTTCAGAAAATGTGTCCTAACGAAAAGTCTGGTCATTCACAATGGACCGCAAATAAAAGTATTTGTAAAAAGTACTTTCATAGGTCCTTGATTATCCACAGTATGGATGACATTAATAACACAACCACTCACTTGCTTCACTAATATGTTGGCACTACGGGTAGTTTGATCTTAACTTCCATCACCGCTCAGTCTTTGCTGTGGATAAAGCGATGTCGTTTCCCGGTCACTGGAGATACGTAATCAGAAACACACACAAGATTTTTCTCCTCTACTTGACACGAAGAGGCTCTGCAGGGGGTCCTCCGTGGTTCCTGGTGTCAGGCGTTTCATCTCTCCGCTCTCTCTCGCTGTCTCTGTCTCTCTCTTTGGTTGAGCGAGGATATTCCCTAATTATTGTGTTTCTGTCGGCATTCCACTTGAAATGGATCCTTAGGACAGGTATCGATGCTTCGGCGAGGTGAAGAAAATTTTTAGGTAAACCTGGTGGTTATTATTCATCAGCTTATGCTCTCAGCTGGCTTCGCTTCTTATGCTGAGAATTGCAAGAGCACACATACGGACGGCAAGCAAATTCTAGCACAAGGAAAAATCGAGGCCCAGTTCTCTCGGCTATCAAACGGGATCTGTCTTCAACAACAATCTCCCCTCTCCAAGAAATTGGTAAGCGGTGAATTCCAACACTTCAAACCGCGACATTTATTATAAACCGCTCTTCAAGTCTACGAGATTTCCCATTGTTTAGCGTGCGGCACAGACAAAAGCTTCAAACGCTTTTGCCGTCCAAATATTTTTGAGTCATGGGAAATAGCTTTTAAACTCTGACCCGTCCCGTTTCCGTTTATGGGCTCTTTGTTCTCATGGCAAACACCTGCAACTCGCCACTTGAATTCACAGTGCTAGAAGATATTTTCTTAATATACCGCCCCTCGCAAGTGTTTAAATTATAACTCTCTGTTAACTAAAACCCCCAATCAAGTTTCAATTACCGTTAATTAACCACGCCTCTCGCAACTTAATTATGCGAGGGGGGATCGTCATATCGCCCCCTTCTTAAAATTCAACTCGTCCCGAGTGCATATAAGCTACCTGTGATTCGCAGCGATTCCACCACCCGGAAGTACCTACCCTAGATAGAACTCATCAGTACCGCTCCTACCTTGAGCATCGTCGTCTCTACCCTTACTAAAAACAATCGCCTTGAATTGGTCTTTGACATTCCCCGGGCACATCCCTTTTTCTAACGAATCTCAGGGAACGCCCACATTTCATGCATACCTGGATAATTATTTACACTGCCACGCCCCAGGGAAGTACACAAATACGACACTACATAATTAATTTACACTATACAGTTCCACTACCACGTCACACGACATATTGCAATATTAAAATATTTGCACCAATAGAACACAACACCGAGTACACTATACAAACCTACAAACTCTATTACAATCAACAAACTCATTCCATGTTCTCAGGCTCTCCGCTTCTCACCCTTTCACATCACTAAGTCAACCAACGGGAAACTAACCAATCACCTGAGACACTCACCCTTCGAATGTTTATGATTCGGTATTTCCTGCACTACACGGTCTAAACCTATCAAGGTGTATAACTCTAACTGGTCTATTAATGTACTGAACCTTGTAAAGAACATCGTTTATTCTTTTGTTTACTATATAAGGACCTTCCCACGTGCGCTGCAATTTGGATGCCTTTCCCTTTCGCCTTCGTGGGTTATAGAGCCAGACCAAGTCTTTCTCCTTAAACACTTTCTCCGTAGCCTGCACGTCATCCTCACCTGCGGAAAAACATCGGCGAATTCGCATATCATCTCGGTCCACTCTCCAAACTGACACGTACTCAGGCTCGCCGTGGCCTCCTTTGCGAGGTCACGCAGATTCTCCGGCACTTCGCCGCTCCCTCCCACGCTCGAGTTGGGTGGGATCCTTACTCTACTGCTACGCGCCGAAATTACAGGATTCAAGGGACAAAGTGCTAACACTTCCTTTATCTTCACATCGACGTCACCCAGGTTAACTATTCTTACGGCGATGCAATGTGCTGTTTTTACCAGCGCTCTCGCTACAAGTCCATTATTCGGTAACGGGCAAATATCGGACATTTCGCATTCTGCCATCGGAAATTCTAGTAAAAGCTCAGGCAAACATCCTGCAAGAATTGTTTCACCTTTTGCTGGTAAAACACACTTTTCTTTTGCGAGAACCCTTTGTGACCTCAGGTGCCCATGTTGACTCCTCGTGAGAACCATTTCCTCATGTTCCGTCTTCAGGGTGCCATTCTTAAGGTCCAAAACATATCCGTTCTCACTAAGAAAATCGAGACCCAGGATGCATTCTTCAACGATATCGGCAATCATTGCCGTGTGTCTGCAGCATTTATTTCCAATTCGTATGTCGAAGCCTGCAGTTCCAAGAGCAACTAAACCATCACTATTCACAGTTTGAATCTTAACCTGTTGCTCACTCTTCAAACGATCTGCAGGTTCCTTAATTTGCTCGAAAATATCCGAACGGAGTAATGTAATATATGCCCCAGTATCCAGCACAAATTGTCATTTTATTTTATTTATCATCCCCTCAACTCTTAAACCACTGTAATCCCCAGAAAGACCTGTGACGTGCGCTTTCACCGTGCGGGGCTGCTTTTGCCACGTCAGTTCTCGCCCCTCGAAACTGACTTCTGAAGGTTTCCCGAAGCCTGTTCCTTCGACTTTTTCTTCCCTCAACCGTTTTCTACACTCAAAACTGCGATGCCCTTTTGATCTACAATACCAGCACACCATTTTTCTAGCCGGCGTATCACATCTTCCCTGGCCAGGAGACGTAACAGAACGATGTTTAACATCTCTGCGAAGGAGATTCAAAAGCTCTTCGAGTTAAGTTTCGACTGATGCATTGTTCGGACTTTCTGCTACAGTCGCCATACGAACTGTTTTTCTAGAACTCCTAGAATAGCGCGAAGAATCAAATTTCATTGCATGCAAGACGGCTTACTTAAGTGAGTCACAATCCGCCATTCGCACTGAATGCTGAATGTCTGGATTAGAAATCGCTTTCACAAAATGTTTCTGCGCCATCGTGTCCTGTATATCAGACTTACATTGCCCATACGCAAGCCTTGTCATCCGATCGATGTCGGTCGCGAGCTCTTGAACTGACTCGTTGACCTCCTGCCTGCGATTTTACAACTGAAGAACACGGATTTGCTTTAAATGTTCCTCATCAAATCTGAGTTCCTGGGCAGCGACGAGACAGGAATATTTTAAGCGGCTCTCTTCCGACAAAGTTTGTAGGATATCAGCAGCTGCATCCCTCAATAATGCCGCAAGCGTGCATGCTTTCTCCCTTTCGCTCCAGCCGTTAACACTCGAAACCATTTCGAACTGGGTCCTGTATACTCCCCAGCTAGTCTTTCCGTCAAACACGCCTGGTTTAATTCGGGTCGGTCTACTCAAAGCTTCGCTCATCACCCCCGGTGACTTAAATTCCGACGAACTTATTTTTGCCTCACAATGTTGTACCCTTTTCCCAATATCCCTATAAAATTTAGTTTGTTCTAACTTAGTACCATTAAATTCCCCAGAAACTTGTTCCTTTACATTTCTACATTGAGTCTCGCACAAGTTACGAACGCTCTCTAAATTTTGGGTACATTGTTCTATTTGGTCTACGCATTTTACCTGCCTAATTTCCAACTGAGCGATACGCAAGTTGGTATCTTCTATTCTTTTATCAAATGTTTCCTCATACCCCCAATTCTAGCTATCAGCTGATTAATGCTGCCCGTCTGCTGCTCAAGACTTTCTTTCTGCTGTCGTATGCTTTGCTCAAAACTTTCTTGTTGTTTAAGCTGCTGCTCAAAACTTTCTTTGGAAGTTTTCAGTCCATTTCTGAGTTCAACTTTCAGTTCATCTAATATTTTTGTAATCTCTTCCATTTTTGAAACTTTGAGCTTAACTTATTTTGCAAGTTACAAAAGTTGGCATAAATACTGTGTGGTATACCTCAGTACTGTGTTTCTGAGGTATACCACACATATCCCACTGCTGATCACCACTTTTGTTGAGACCCTTTGGGCCTTAGATATCAGGATGCCAAATTAATTCCGGACTGCGATTCGAATCACTGGATCCGCCAATACCTTGTTAGCCAATTAGCCGACACAGTACACCAATAAACATATGGAGGCACAGTATAACAATTAAAACAGGTATTTAATACATACATGCATAAATTACACCGTATTCTTCATTAAATAGAAAGGCTATCACTTTCGGCCAGCTTTGGCCCTCTTCGGTGTTTCAGAAAATGTGTCCTAACGAAAAGTCTGTTCGTTCACAATGGACCGCAAATAAAAGTATTCGTAAAAAGTACCTACATAGGTCCTTGATTATCCACAGTATGGATGACACAAATAACACAAACACTCACTCGCTTCACTAATATTTTGGCACTACGGGTAGTTTGATCTTAACTTCCATCGCCACTCAGTCTTTGCTGTGGATAAAGCGATGTCGTTCCCCGGTCACTGGAGATACGTAATCAGAAACACACTAAAGATTTTTCTCCTCTACACGACACGAAGAGGCTCTGCAGGGGGCGGGTCCTCCGCGGTTCCTGGTGTCAGGCGTTTCACCTCTTCGCTCTCTCTCTCTGTCTCTGTCTCTCTCTTTGGTTGAGCCAAAAAATTCCATAATTATTATGTTTCTGTCGGCATTCCACCTGAAATGTCTCCTTAGGACAGGTATCGATGCTTCGGCGAAGTGAAGAAAATTTTTAGGTAAATCTGGTGGTTGTTATTCATCAGCTTATGCTCTCAGCTGGCTTCGCTTCTTATGCTGCGAATTGCAAGAGCACACAGACGGACGGCAAGCAAATTATAGCACGAGGAAAAATCGAGGCCCAGTTCTCTCTGCTATCAAACGGGATCTGTCTTTAACAACAATCTCGGCCCACTGTTACTGGCTTCCGTCAGAACAGAGAGTGGCACCAACACCGCCACTCTGGAAGACACAGTGGAGGTGCTCTTAAACCACCAGTTCCCATCCGATGAGGAGATGGGAGACTCCCCGGATCAAACATCGATCAGAGAGCACTGCAGAGAACCACCAGACACGGTTGACGAACCTCCCTTCACGGAGGCGGAGATAGGTGCTGCAATCAATAGCCTGAACAAAGGCAAGGCACCAGGCATAGATGGGTTGGACCTCTCGATCATCAGAGAGGTGTTTCTAGCTAACCCTGGGTACTTCGCTGCCCTGTTTAATAAATGCTTGGAGAGAGGTTGTTTCCCATCATTGTGGAAAACTGCGCTGCTCGTCCTCTTCAGCAAAGAAAACAAGAGCCGAGCAGATCCCGCAGCCTATAGGCCGATTTGCCTGTTAACAGCATGGAGTAAGGCGCTGGAAAAGGTCCTTGTGATCCTAGCAACCCATTACCTAGTCGGCCTAGGTAAGCTCTCCAGCCGCCAATTCGGTTTCACACCGGAGAGGTGTACCGGCCAAGCGCTGGTCAGCCTTACTAAGCAGGTAAAGCACACCTGTCTCGTCTCGTTGGATGTGCGGGGCGCTTTCAACAACGTCTGGTGGCCACTGGTTCTGGACCGTCTGAAAAGACTTGGCATCTCTGGGAATCTGTTCCTGTTAATAAGCGATTTTCTCTCGCATACAAGAGTAGAGTTTGAGGTCGGAGACAAGACCTATTGCAGGGAATACACCAAAGGGTGTCCGCAGGGCTCTTGCTCGGGCCCCTTGTGGTGGAATGTAGTTGCAGATACCGCACTTGTGCTTCCTCTGGAAGACGGGGTGCAGCTGCAAGCCTACGCAGATGACCTCATGCTAATAGTGTCAGCATCTGGTAGGCACGTGATTGAGCGGAAGGTACACACCGCTCTCTCACAGCTAGATAGTTGGAGCAAGGAGTGTAAGCTCTGCTGCGCTCCCGAAAAGACGACACTAATGCTAATAGCAGAAAAGGGGGAACTGGTCACTCCACCAAAGTGTCGCTTCAATGGGCATACTATTAAAACGGTGAGAGAGATGCGGTACTTAGGAGTCATCCTTGACACCAGATTGTCGGGGCTACCGCATCTTCGCTTCTTGAAGGACAGATGCACCAGCATTCTAAATAAGATCAACGGAATGCGGCTGCCTGGGCCAGCTAAAAAGGTGCTCTATAAGCGAGGGGTGGAGCGCATATTAACATATGCGTGTCCCGCCTGGTGGTCAGATACCGTCAGGATGAGAAATGGTATTAACCAAATTCAGCGCAGAGCGCTATTGGGAATGACGAGGTGCTTCCGCACGACCTCCACAGCAGCGCTCCAAGTGCTGGCTGGATGCGAACCGGCGGACCTGGTCGTAGCGAGGGAAGCAGTAATGCAGACCCTCTGCTACGGGGACGACGTTTCCTTCCTAGGACACCAGTATCAGTCGTCCGAGGTGGAACTTCTGAGAATGGACTGGACTTGCCACCTAGCCAGAGAGCTTAGTCTGATTTGGGATAAAGCTCTCCCCACAGGTGAGGGGAAGGAACTGTACACGGACGGTTCTAAAATAGGAAGAAGTGTCGGCGCAGGCTTCTGCGTGATCTCGGATGGCAACGAGTTGCACGTTGAGCGAATGAAACTATCGCCCAATTCCTCTGTGTTCCAAGCAGAGTTATTGGCGATCAGAGAAGCACTGCGTTGGGTGCTTGCTATGAACGGTGAAGGTGCCTATAGCATATACTCTGACAGCCAAGCGGCCCTGAAAGCGCTTGGCCAGTTCGGGAGTAAGACTCCCCTTGTCAGAGAGATAAAAGTGCTATTCAAGTCAATGGAGAGTAGGAGGGTTACCTTCCACTGGATCCGAAGTCATGTCGGTATAGTTGGAAATGAACGTGCATACCAGCTAGCGAAGGAAGCTACTGGTAAACATGACATAGATTTTCAGATGCGAACGCCGCTGCAAAGCGTGCGGACGCAACTGAAATCAGCCACATTGGTGGAGTGGCAGCAGAGATGGGATAAAGGGGATACGGGCAGAAGGACATACCGTATCTTCCCCCGAATCTCGATAAGGCGCATTGAGAGTAATGGCTTCCTTAAACAAGTACTAACCGGGCACGGAGTGTCGCCGGAGTACTTCCGCAGATTTGCGGTTAGGGAGCGAGTGTGCATGTGTGGTGCCCAGACTGCAGATGTCGCACACATGATTCTTGAATGTGCTTCTCTGGCAGGGAAGAGAGCAACATTAGTGCCAGAGTTGGCAAAGACGAGGGACCTCTCGATCCTGCTCGCGTACCCAAGAGCGAGACAGGGGCTCATCGAGATGGTCAAGTACCTCAAAGAGGAACATGCGGTCTACCTAATAGAGGGGTGACCGAAGAACAAAGAACAAAGAAGAGGGATGAAGAAAGAAGAAAAAAAGGGAGGAAGAATTGAAGAAGAGAAACCAATGACTCGAGCCCAGAGTCATCACCACAGAACCGACCCTAGTCCTGTGGCAATGTAAATAATGTAAATATTTAAATATTTTTCAATGTGAGAGGGCCCATTGAGCAAAGGACTTGTTTCCTAAGCGGAGATGGGTTCCTCAGTGTAAATAACTATGCTTGTAACCATGTTTCTGTTTGAATAAAGGGCAGTCACCCCAAACAGTTCGCGCCAGCAAATATTCTCCCAGTCAGGGGTAGAGAAATTTCTTTTCTAGCCCCTGCCCAAATGGCACGCACACCCGGGTCATGATAGAGAGGTGGGAAGTGCCGGCAAACGGGGGTAGCAGCGCGCTGCAGGTCTACGGACCGATTCTGTCCGGATGGGGGAATGTCGTATCCTGGCAGGATTACTCGCAACGCCGTCACTAAAAATCTTTTTAGAGAGTTCTTTTAACCCTGTGGAGTCCGCAATTGGACGGAACAGGTCAATTGTCATCAGCTAGTCTTTAACAACAAACTCCCCTCTCCAAGAAATTAGTAAGCGGTGAATTCCAACACTTGAAACCGCGACATTTATTATAAACGGCTCTTCAAGTCTAAGAGCTTTCCCATTGTTTAGCGCGCGGCACAGACAAAAGCTTCAAACGCTTTTGCCGTCCAAACATTTTTGAGTCATGGGAAATAGCTTTTAAACTCTGACCAGACCCATTTCCGTTTATGGGCTCTTTGTTCTCGTGGCAAACACCTGCAACTCGCCACTTGAATTCACAGTGCTAGAAGATCTTTTCTCAATATACCGCCCCTCGCAAGTGTTTAAATTATAACTCTCTGTTAATGAAAACCCCCAATCAAGTTTCAATTACCGTTAATTAACCACGCCCCTCGCCACTTAATTATGCGAGGGGGGGTCGTCACAATACGTTTGGGGGTTTCTGTGCCACAGCGGCGGCGACGCAATAATACGTTCATCGAAATCTTGTTCAAATGCCGCGAGAACCCAACATTGCGTCGAAAACATTATAAGACTAATAGGAGCGAGAATGCAACATTGCGTCAAAAAAAATATCAGACTAATAAGAGCGAGAACGCATGTATTTGCGCACCTTAACGGCGACGAATACCACAGAAACGGGAGTCTGCTATTACACATGTGAAAAAATTTTGCATTGTCTCTTCCAAAGGTCCTGCCACCTGAAGGGTTAAACACCTTTCAGTTTCTTTTATGGTCAACCCACTAACATAACAATCAACAATCTTTCCTTTCTCAAAGTCAGTTATCTTCCGCCGCGACTATTTCACGCGACCTCACGGTGCGAAATGATCGCGGTCAGCTGCAGGCTTGTTTTTATACCGTTTACAGCTGTACCGCGCATCTTAACAACGCAGCGGATCAGTTCATTTGCTTTTGAAGGGGTGCCCGGTGACATTTTTCAATATAGTGTATTAATTCAAATGAAAGCCGCAGAATGATTAATGTGCGTTAGTTAAGTATTTGCATACTTCTTAGTGCACTGGTGACCCAAATGGTGTGCGTTAGAGATTAATTCCATTCATGTCAACACCTCATCACCGAAATGTTCGATCTAAAGGTTCCTCAAGGATCAACCTTAATGTTACATATTCCAATCCATTTCCCAACTTTATCTTTAAATAAATCTTCCTTTTAGAGCGTGAGTACTTGTTTCTGGAAGTCTCGGGCGGTATTTTCATGTCATGTTGAATTGAATGAATTCATTTTTATGGTGCAGATATATTCACGACACAAAGGATCAGTGTATTTCTCTATTAGTGAAACTCGCTTGCCGACTAGTCGTGACCTTGTATTAGCAAGATTTTTTCCGCTTCAGCAAATAAGAAGAAAAAAGATTATTTTTTAGGACTTACTTATGAATGAGCAATAATTCTAAAACTATTTTAGATGTTCATCTTAATGTACTGTCTTTTAATGTCATGGGAGATATTTTGCATTAGTCATTGACTTCCTGTAATTCAAATATGTGAAATTCCTTAACTGATATAGTTAATTTCGCAAAACCTGTTCGCACATTTCACGATTTTTTGAGTGTTACAATCTTTGCGAAAAAAAGTCGCACCCCAAGGAAGTCTTCGATCCTGATGAAACTCCGAATGCAAGTATCTCACGGCCGAATATGCAAATGACTAAGGTGGTTTCACCTAAAATCTCTGCCTTATATTTCCAATTGTAAAACTTCTTTACATATTTTCTTCTCAATTAATGCATTCCCAAGAATGAATATTTGCATATTGTTAAAACTAACTTTAAGTTATAGAATGGGATGCCCAATACTTACTAAAACATAACCATAATTTTATTAAAAATCAATCATTTTTCTTTGAGAAATATTCAGACCTGTTAATAGATGTAGCGACCTGTACATTGATGATGTCAGTAGACAAACAAATTTTGGATTGCTTAATTATGGTTATGCTTTAGCAAGCAGTAAGAGTCCCATGCTACAATTTAAAGTTAGTTTTATCGATGTGCAAATTTTAATCCTTGCGAATACATTAATTGCGAAGAAAATATGTAAAGAAGTTCTACCATTGGAAACATAAAGCTGAGATTTTAGGTGGAACCACCTTAAGAAATAAAGACCAATGACTAAATAGTGGCCGGCAACAGCAAGCGGGAACCTCGTATCGGGGAGGTTATATCAAGAGCAAAAATCGCACGCAGTGACAATTGTGACAGCGAATTGCGGTTGCATTAAACTCCACGGACTGTGAGGATGGTTCGAATTCGGATTCGTGCAGAAATATGAGCAGTCGAGGGTGTTTGAGAAAGGACATATAATTGGGCTGAGAGAGGCCAGTTGGCCAAGTCGCCGTATCGACAGATATTTGGGTCAAAATGAAGCGGGAATCAGCGAATGTTGGCGCCAATGGTTCGAGGAGGGAGAACCCAGCGGAACGCCTACAGTAAACGGATGATGGCAACTTCAGAAACTGAAGATCGAAGGATTTTGAGAACCTCTCGTACAGGACTGAATTCGTAGGTATCAACCATACGTGGCCGTGTGGCGTCGTCTACAGGTACGAAACTATATGGACCGTTGACAGATGTCTTGCTGCACGGGGATCCGAGGAGGTCATTTCTCCACCCACGGCTGACCAGCGAGCATAGCCAACACGGGTTGCAGTGCTATCGGGCCCGATTAACGTAGGATAGTGTCCAGTTGGGTTGTGTTGTCTTCAGTGATGAGAGACCGTTTGCACTTGGCGCTGATGACCATCGCACACCTTTCTGGCTACTAGCCGGGTAGCTCACAGATCGTGCGTTTACCGTGAAATAGCAAACTGCTCGCACAGAGAGTGACGGGCTGGAAAGCAATTTCCGACCATAACCGGACACTCTTGGTAGTCCTCCGTACAACTCTCACGGCTAAATGGCACGTCGACGATATTCTGCGATCTGTTTGTTGCCATTCCTGTCGCAGCATTTCTGAGAAATTGTTAAACAGGATAATGCCCGGCCACACATGAGCAAGGCTCTCGCACGCCTGCCTCCGTTATGCCAACACCCTTCCATGGCCAGCCCGATCGCTCGACTTCTCGCCGATCTGACATATTTGGGACATGATGGAACCAAAGTACGCCGATCCCAGAATGTCAGCGAACTGGCCCGCAACGTGGGCAGCGACTATCATGCTATACCACAGGAGAGTACCTGTGAACTGTATGTGTCAGTGCCACCGTGCCAGGAAACCACTTGTATCCGAGCCAGGGGAGGCGCTACAACGTACTGACTTGTTTCACTCGTGTAGCGGTTTTATCCGAACAAATGGCCCAACTACTCTGGAATTGAAATTATTTTTTTCCTATACATGTACACTGCACATAACAATTTTCGTCTCTGTAGGATGATTCCTCCTGGGTGCTTCTATTTTTTTTTTGCAGAGAATGTTTTACGCAGTAACGAGGAACTCAGAGCAAAAACTGGAAATTAGAAAAATTAATCATTGTACACTGCCTGACAATAAACGTGCAACAAGACGAAAAGACAAGACATATCAAAACCATAATTATTGTACAGAAAGTAGATGATACAAGGGCGGATCGATTACAAATACAGCACGGTGAGACTAGAGGAACACATAACAATCAGTATCTGGTGTAGCCACCATGGGCGGCAAGTACAGCTGCTACACGGATCGGGATCGAGACAAAAAATTAGACGTGTGTTCGGGGAATGTCCGTACACGCAGCTTCGATACGATTCTACAGTTCTTCCTTTGTAGTTGGGAGTGGTCAGTTGCGTGCCAGTACTCCGGAGATCATGGACCACACGAGTTGAATAGGCGACATATCCGGGGACCGCGAGGACCTGGAAAGACGTGGCACATGATGGCCGTTCAGGAAGTCTTGGGCGTTGCGTACGACATGCGGTCGCGCTTTAGTCTGATAGTAAATGGCACTAGGAGATACCTGAAAACAGCAGGCTCCAAAACCTCAATGATGTAACTATGGCTGTTCAACGTACCGGTAATGCGGACGAGGCGCGCGGGAAAGGAACATATAGCCGGGTGCTATGCCAGTATGGCACAGCATAATGCAGGGCTCAATCAGCCGGTCGCCGTGGAACCGCCAGTCACGGACTCGACCATCCTGGTGCTGCATAGTGAAGCGATATTAACACAATTTAAAACACAATGCGTGGGCATTTGCACCTCCGTGTGCGACGTTCTTGGCACCCTTGCAGTCGCAGGCTTTGGTGTTGTACACTGAAGAGCAACTGAATTAGAGACAGCTGGCGTTATGCAAATGTGGCGATGTGGGCGGCCCTGTAAAAGGAAACGACATGACGTATGTAGCGATTCGACAGCAAAAGGAGTGATGCAACAGGAATCAGTAAGAGTCGGACGCAGTAGGGTTAAGACGAAGGATCTAAGCGCATTTGATCGTGGGCAAATCGTCGGGGCCCAACGAATGGGTCACTCCATCTCGGAAGTTGGGAAGGCACTGGGATTTTCACGAGCCTTTTTGTCACGGGCGCACCGTGAGTACATCGAATCCGGTGAAACCATCCCTGCAAGAGCCAACTGCCGTGGACAACAGCGTGTGAATGAGCGATGTCATCGTCGGCTAGCTCGCATTCTAACAGCGGATAGACGGGCCACAATGCAAGAAATCACTCGGAAATTTAACGCTGGTGCACAAAAACGTGTAAGCAGCCACACCATCCAGAACCATCTCCTTGCTATGGGGTACAGAAGCAATCGTCCCACGACGGTACCGCTGCTGACCGCACATCACAGGATGCAAAGATTGGCATGGGCGCAGGAACATCGCCACTGAACCCCAGACATGTGGGAAAATGTTGCCTGAACTGATGAGTCGAGATTCACGTTGGTACATGCGGATGGCAGGATACGAGTACGCCGCAAACCACATGAAGCGATGGATCCTTCTTGCCAGCAGAGTACTCTTCAAGCTAGTTGGGGGGGGGGGCATTATCGTCTGGGGACTATTTACGTGGTCTGAAATGGGACCCCTGGTACGTGTGACATCGTCCCTCACAAGTCAACGTTACCGGGATATTGTGGAAGACCATTTGCTCCTGTTTGTGCGTCTTCAACTTCCAACTGGAGACCTCATCCTGCAACAAGACAATGCACGGTGCCATCGCTCCCGAATTGTATCCGAATGGTTGGATGAACATTCCACCGACGTGACCTAGCTTTCTTGGCCAGCTAGGTCACTTGACCTCGCATTGAGCACATCTGGGATGCAATCGAGAGATGTTTGAGGCTCTGACCCCCTCCATCTAATCTTCGTCAACTGTGGGAGCTTGTTCAGAGGTCGTGTGTCTGTATGGTATAACGAAGTAAATTTCTCCGTCATTTTTGGTCTACGCCGGGATTCGAACCCGAGGCCGCTTATTCCGGAACAAGTCACTCTACCAACTGAGCTACGCAGACGATTATTCTGATTCCTATCTGACTTTATGTCGTGTGCGTCCTGCTGGCAGGTACGTCAAATCCCCCCCCGAAAGAGGGCCGGGGGCATGACCCTCGGGTCAGCCGTGACCATGAATCGTTGCAGGCAGCCATCCACTGTAGAACGTGCACTTGAGAACTGCCAGTCAATCTGCTGTGTGGAATGCAACATCACACATTTTTATTTTTCGAAGCGCTGGAGAAGGAATTCTCTGATTTTTCCTGCCTCGCGGTGTGGAAATAACATTACACCAATGCGAGATTTTGAACGGCCGGGTCATCCGGATAGTTCGGGCGCCATTATAACGAAGTAAATTTCTCCATCATTTTTGGTCTACGCCGGGATCCGAACCCGGCGTAGACCAAAAATGACGGAGAAATTTACTTCGTTATAATGGCTTCCCAACGCTTCCGGTGTCTTGTCGAGTCCATGACGAGACGAATCGCCATCGTGAACAGGGCGAAAGGTTTTGCTGCACGTTACTAGACAGGTATCTCTAATTCAATTGCTCTTCAGTGTAGAGTTAAAGGTAGCCGAAGCAATGTGCGCCGTGAAAAAATGACCCGCTGCTGCAAACGATGTTGAAAGGTCCGTGTGTAACCTGGGTGTTGTGCCACCAACCAAACTGTTGATCTACTGTGATCTATGTGGTTGTGCCATCCGTCAGAGCCATGCGCACTAAATGTCGGTCCTTTCGTTCGGTGGTGTGACGGAGCCGTTGGGATATCGCACGTCGATGTGTTCGTATATCCGCTTCCCACTGACGCCATATCCTCACTACCGTGGCCGCATGCCGTCTAACACAAGCACCGATATCTTGGAGTGATAATCCGCCGCCCCGATGTGCCGCAATGCTCCTGCGTTCGAAGTCGGAAACCTGCTCGTAGGACTGCCGTTGTCTTCAAAGGGGCATGCTGTAGCTGTTCGTGGCCCGGAACTGAGAGCAAACACACTTCGAGTGCTCAATATCAGCTCCTTGTTCTCCGCCTTGTACGACTTCCAGGGGGCATCACCGTCTCACATGATTTCCATATGTGCTTCCCGGTTACTCATCTACATGTGAGCCCGTGTCCCCCGCCCTTCTGCCAACTTTCGGGACTCGAGGCTGCGTTCTTCCTGGTGTTGCACTTTTAATGGCCAGCAGTGTATATATAATTTAACAACCTTAAATTGCTCATAGTGTATTTTGCGTGCAAGACATTGCCTTACTTTTGTTAAAGAGTATGATGTTCATATACATACAACAACGCCTAATCACAGCCTTTTTAATTTCTTGGTTCCATTCCTCGTAGAAAATGGTACCTGTTCTTAGGTCTAAGTTTAGCCTAACGCATTTTATTAAGAACAAGTTTTCACTTAAACATTCGATTCAAATAAAATGCAACAGCAAAACATATAATAGCGTTGTCTCTTTGGCGTAATTCGAACCCGAAGGTTCGTCCTAGATTACAAAGTAGAATAATTTATACTATGCAGAAAGCATTAAATAATTTTAATTTATAATTCCTTTTTCGAAAAAAAAAGTAAAAACTCTTAAGAAAGCAATTGTCAATTTACTGTTGAATGAAGGTCTCCCCAGGTTTCTTCCACAATTGTCTGCATTGAGCCAATCTCTCCCATGCCACTACAGCATGCTCTCGAATACCATCCATCCATCTCCCACGCGATCTTCTTCTGGATTTATATATGCACCTTGATACCTTGTCTAATATTTGTGTTGTCCTTTGGTAAATTATGTCAATATGTCTTACCCTTAACCATATCAAGAATTTCACTTTCATTATAATATCTTTCACTCTTGTCATTTTCCCCATCAAAGAGTTCCCTTACTTATGATCTTATCTCTGCTGGTTACACAAAGTATTCACCACTCCATATCATTTTAAGTTGTCTACAGCCTCTGCATGCCTCATTTAATTTAGATCCATTTCTCTTTTTTTTTTTTTTTTTGATTGGTGGTTTAACGACCACCGTGAGCAACTCAAATGGGCTATAAGCAGTCGCCCGTCCCTAATTTAGGGTCACTGGTTCCAGGGAAGGGAGAGAGCCAGTGCCGTAAGACAAACACAACATCCATGCCTGACCGGGATTCGAACCCGGACCCCTTACGGACGAATGATCAGAGGCCAACGCCTTAGACCACTGCGCCACCGGGGCGGCATCCATTTCTCTGGTCCTCGAATAAGAACTGGGAGGATATATTGATTAAACATATTTCTTTTGAGACATAGTGGTAAATTACACTTGAAGCAGCACTGTTTCTTTCAGGTGCTCACTAACCAAGTTTTATGCGTTCGCTTGATATCTGCTGCCCAAGGTCAATTAGGTATCAGTTATACCTTCAGATTCTTTCCATCAGTTGTGGAGTTTTCAGTCCTTGTAAAAGCAATGTACATCACTTGGTTTTCTGAAAGTTCAGTTTTATTACCAGATTTTTATTCTTGTCTCCAAGTTTATCGTAATCTGTAACTGGGTGGGATACGAGGGTTGCAAAACTGATAATCTTATCGTCAAAACAAAGGGCGGTTAAGTAATTTTCATTAAACATTATTCTTTGTCTTCTCCGTTCATTGAATCAAAGACATTCTGCAGTGCGGCATGGAAAAGCTTGGAAGATTTAGTGTCACCTTGTCTTACTCCCTTTCCAACTTTTATGTGTTGTGTCATCAAACACTCAGATATATATATTTTTTTGATTGGAGGTTTAACGACCGCCGTGAGCAACTCAATGGGCTATAAGCAGTCGCCCGTCCCTTATTTAGGGTCACTGGTTCCAGGGAAGGGAGAGAACCAGTGCCGTAAGACAAACACAACATCCATGCCTCCCTGGGATTCGAACCCGGACCCCGTTCGGACGAATGATCAGAGACCATCGCTTAAACCACTGCGCCACCGGGGCGGCTTCAGACATTTGCACTTGCATTTACATAGATGTTAATAATAATATTAATGCATGTAACCTTATTGATAAATACACAGTTGACGTGGACCAGGGACATCAAATGGAAGTCATCGCTCTTTCTACGTTTATAAGTGAGTCCCGGAAAAATTATCATCGGCCGCCACCGGGAATCGAACCAAGGGCCTTCAAGTTACGCGCCGGATATGCTTCCACTGCACCACAGCTGCCTTTCCCAGTGGCGGCCAATGAATATTTTTCCGTGACTCACTTATAAACGTGGAAAGAGCGATTACTTCTATTTGATGTCCCTGGTTCACGTCAACTGTGTATTTATCATTCATTCGCCTTCTAGTTATTTGTTCAGTTGGTGCTGCTCACCTTTGTTGAATACCCAGAATTGTTACAGGGCTCCAATAAGCAGCCTGCCATGGTGTTTGGCGGTTTGTGAGCCTGGAGAATTTCAAGGCCTCTGTGGTGCGGTGGAAGCATATCCGGCGCGTAACTGGAAGACCCTATGTACTATTCACGTTGGCGGCCGATGAGAATTTTTCCGTGACTCACTTATAAACGTCGAAAGAGCGATTACTTCTATTTGATGCATGTAACCTTAAAATTGAGGATTTCAAAGACATCCTGACTCTTAGTGGTTTCACGAAAATCAAAGTTATTTTCGTAATCAATAAGAGCCATACATGGCGGGAGTTCATATTCCCTCATTATTTCAGTTAGTTCTCTCAGTATATGGATGTGATATATACAGCTGTAGCCACTCCTGAATCCAGCCTGCTCCTGAATCCAGCCTTGTTTGTACCACGTGTGGTATTTCCTTCAAGATTGTGATAGCATCTTAGTGAACATTTTGTAAACAACTGATAAGAGGCCAATGAATCAATAGTTCTTGAGATCTTCAAATTCCTTATTTATGTAACTGAATCTATGTAGCATTGTTCCTGTTACCCGGAATCTTTTCCTCGAAGCTTTTGCAGGAAACAAAAGGGATTATTTATATAAAAGCCAACGAGTATGGAGTATATATATATATATATATATATATATAATATTTTAGTCGTGAAACTGCAAAAGTTTTGATAAAAAGGGAATGTTAAATCATATTGCAGAACATTTCATGCTGGAAATGGAATAGGAAATCATTGCAGTAACAAAAACTGTCGCATATAACTCTACACCAAATGAGATAAACGGAGAATTTGTAGAAACATAAAGAAACGAAAACTCCCACCCTCAGAAATGCCAGAAGGATATAAGACGCAATAATCCAGTAAATCCTTCTAGTGTTACCAAACATTTAAGAAACGCATTGTTTGAAATGTTCAAATTCTGTAAAGCAACAGATTCGATAAAAATCTAGGAACACTGCTGTAGATTTTAAATAATATTATCAAACGGTGCAAACTATCTGAGTTGATTTGCGGACATTTCTGACGATATAAACAGGTAACCGACAATGTAAGTACTTCAAAAATATCAACCAAAGCAATCCAACGAAAGACACTTGTGCAGTACAACCACCCAATCCGATCCAACGATGAACGCTATTGGCTAACGCTATGCCTTTTTCTAAACCCTCAATGTTTCGGGGGAAAGAAATACAAGGAGCAAACCGAAAGAACTCAGGGGCTCCAGCTACAAAACACACTAATTGCATAACACACAAGACTTCGGAACTAACAGGTGTTCCCCGAGATGAGAAGAGTAGAAAGCAAGAAATATGAGAACAGTAGCAAGGCCAACTAGAAAACACAAGGCTATGATACTGGAGAGATGAATTCCTTCTGTTTATGACGTTACTCTCATGTTACACGGAATAATACGTCGGTAACGTGTTTGACGTCACACATGACAGTGTTGGAAACCAATCGGAAGCCTTCGTTTTAGCGTGACGTCATTAAAAGGGAGAACTCATTTCTCTAATGTAATGGCCTTGTGTTTTCTAAACGGCCTTGAGAGTAATGTACGCTTACGTGCTGCAACCAGTTGTCCCTTTGGAATTGTTACTTGGGGAACCGATCACGAAAAGAGTTCCCATATTCAGTGCACAGTTTACGAAAACTCGTAATTCCAGTCAATCAGGAAACTGTTTCTCGTAGGGTTTAAACCCAAGTAAGCTTTAGACGCAGCAACCTTCGCCCCAGAGGATATGCCCAGCATACTAGCAGCAGAAATCTGTGAGAGAAGGCCGCTTTGGTTGCCCTGATTGAAAAGTGGGTTGACAGATGGAAATCGCTGCTTGCGAGCTTCCCTTTTAATATACCTATGTATAAGCCGAAAGATTTTGGAAGATATCTTGCTTTCAAATTTGTGGGTGGCTTATAGGCGGGTCATTAAAAATTAGGGGCCACCCCGTTTGCGCAGTGGTCTAGGGCGCTGGCCTCAGATCATTCGCCCGTAAGGGGTTCGGGTTCTGATCCCGGTCAGGCATGGATGTTGTGTTTGTCTTACGGCACTGGCTCTCTCCCTTCCCTGGAACCAGTGACCCTAAATTAGGAACGGGCGACTGCTTATAGCCCATTGAGTTGCTCACGGTGGTCGTTAAACCTCCAATCAAATAAATAAAAAAAAATAGTGCTCGACTCCCGTGAATTCTCCACGGAATTTTTTTGGCGGATTTGTTTTTCTCTTAGAGCGTGTCTTTCCGCGCGATGGTTTTCTGACCTGAGGACAAAAATAAAAAAAATTAGAAAATAGTTTTCTACCCAGAGTAGAATTCCCACAGGAATAGATGCCACTAATATGGTAATAAAAAAAGGTTAACGTGACGATTATGTTGCGAAATTCAGTGAAGTAAAATTTCAAAAAACTGTGACGCACATCCTTTATGAAATCAAAAATGATGTAAAATAACAACAATATTTCATTGAAAGAGTCATTGTTGAAAACGTTTTACGTAAAATTTACCTGTCTATGCGGTACGCGGAAATCCAGTCAGCGGCGATCATGACGTTGTGACTGCCGCTGGGGCATGTGCCACGGATGCCAGTTGTCTCCGCGTAAGAATCCGGGCAAAACAGGTTAGGCCTAGCCGTGCCACACGTGCAGGCGACCGCAACTTAACTAACAGTGTGGAGCGCGGAAGGATACTTAGACGTGACACATTCAGCAGTACAGAATGGCTCCGCGTTCAAAAGCAATGGAATCCTTTATTACTTTATAATATTTACGATTCTTTAGCGGGTTATTTTAGGAATTTGTAAATCGGAAAGAAACATTTATGAATGTGTAATATCGGTGGAAACTTCAGTGTTTGTTTAAAATGGGTGGAAACATCGATGTTCAGCATATTTTCTGTCTTTGGCAGTGGCGTCTGAACGGGTGGGCCATCAGGTTCCCGACCCAACAAAGTTTGTTTATTTATGTCCGAATTTTTTTTTATTTCGAAGTTTGGAGGTTAAGAATAAAGTAATACATAACCAGAACAGTCGGGTCACGAAACACCATTTTTTTCAATAAAAATCTGTAAATTAAGATTACAGTAATATGTCCATAATATGATCTTGCCAACGGCGTAATTAAAGAGGGGCCAATTTGAAACATTGAAACACTTTCAAGGCATCCTCCCCTCCCCTCCCCTGAAATGCTTATTCTGTTTACGTTTTTGGTTAAAATGTGACTTTTCTTAAAAAATGTTTTGATTTAATAATTTTTGTTTCTATCAAGTGACATTTAAGATATTACACGACATTAAATTGGTTAATGTGTACTTTAGCGTCCTAAATTATTTCGTCGGAAAAATGTTACTGTGTGGTAAAAGTGCGAAGTACAATTTTTGTAAGCATACAAATAATGGGGAAAGGTGCAAAAATATAGTATTTTTAGATAAAAGGAAATAATTTTTCTGAAGTATTAACCTGCGAGTACGATGGTTTGCAGCAGTTGGTGCGGGAGGCTGAAGCGATGATAACGGCCACCACGTGAAGGTTCCGTGCGTCGGAACGGAGTACGAGTTGATAGTTAATGCGCGGAAGAATACAACAGGAGTGGGGTGTATTTTTCGGAAGAGTGTGATGCGTCGTGTAATCGTGCGCAAGTAGAAGTAGTTCAAACCTGTTTTATTAATTTTTGAGAAAGAAATGTGCAGAATGTCGTTATTATTAGTTTCACAATTTCTCTGAATGGAAAGAAATTGTGGAATGTAAACGAATTTATGTACGACAGAAGTTTTGAGGAAGAAGTTATACTTACGGTTGAACCCAAAGTTTTGGTTATGGTTTGGAAGATGTACAGGGGTAGGTGATTTCTTGAAGCACTTCATTTGTAATTCTGCTGTTATTTCGTACATCGTAGCTCACATTTACCCCTCGTGTAACGGATATATTTTTTTAAATAAACGATTTTCTCCAATTGAGATATCGTACTATGGCAGGGAGGCCTACAGCTTCTTGTACTGTGGCGGATATTTAAATTTGAAGCCTTGACGAAATCCGAAAGGAAGTGTGGAGACTGACGATTTTGTACTTACGGTTTCTCAAAATTGCCCTTTAAAAAAAACAACTTACAATGCTGCGTAGTACCGACCTCTTTCCTTCCGCGTATTCCCACAAGACGCTTCGATGACTACGTACTGCTCAACCGTTTCCTTCTGTATTCTTCTGCCCGTTATTTGCCCTTCTCAACGAAGCTGCCATTCACCGTACTGCACCTTCACGCCGTCGCCGCTCCGTCGTTTTGGGCCTACCGCACGAATACTTCCAAACCATCGTACTCGCAGGTTAATACCTCGGAAAAATTATTTCCTTTTATCTACAAATACTATATTTTTTCACCTTTCCCCATTATTTCGCATGCTTAAAAAATTGTACATTTCACTTTTCTCACACAGTTAAATTTTTCCGACGAAATAATTTAGGAAGCTAAAGTACACATTTATCGGGAGAAGAACTATCTGATGACACGTTCATTTGGACTAGCCATGCCACGTATTGATACAACCCGTCAAAAATCCTACAGAGGAGGATGGTTTTCACAGTCGGGTCCTCGCTGCATCCTCACACACCAATATCACCTAACATCTGTTTCGTTTCACCACACGTCCGACGACAACTGTTTCAAACGAACACTCCAATTTGTTTTTGTTCATCTGTCATCTAATTGGGCTACCCCACTTCAGCGTGGCCCAATGAGATAACAGACAGAGGGATGACTTTAGATCTTTTCGGGCCCTATGCACTGAAAGATTCAGCCACCCCGTCCACTCCTCATCGCTTCAGAAATTTCTATCAGTCATATTTAAAAATAATTAAGTTTTTACTTTTTTAATATGCAATCCTATTTGTAAAAAACAGAGCTACTGTAATTACGTTGTCTGTCCGTGAACATCGAACTTTTTTTTGTTTTTAGAGATATTTCAAAAATTATTTTTGCGGCTAATAGGAAATCAAAGGATACTAAGTTTGGCACTTTGAATGTCCCATACACTTCACGAATTTACCCCTCATGGCTGTCAAAACATTGAAGTTCTGTTGTGAAGAAACTATTCAACTAAAAGGAAGGCATTTAAATTAATTTAACTGTTCCTTTCAAAACAAGAACTCGAAAATTTGGAGCATCAACAACAGCAAGGAAAAATACAGAGCAAACTCTCAATTGACAATACAAATCAAGTGGTCACTTTAATGATTGATTTGTTCCTGTCCGTGAAAAGTAAAACAAAACTCGCAATCCAATTATACATTCTCCTAGTTGGAAATCCTCTCCTGGCTTCCACCGATGCATCGAGCGTTTTAACAAATATTATGTTACTGGATTCTGAACTGGTATCACTGTTAAATTGTACAGAAAATTTACAAATAAAATTGTACAGACAATTTACAAATCGATTACTCATTCACTGCTCCAGATAAGTGCAAATTCTTCAGTTTATGAGCAAAACATCGAGCATATTGATATATATTATTTGTTACTTGATGTTATTGGTGAAAAATCACTATACCGAAAAGAGGTTTTACTGCGGCAGATTGAAAACTACGAATTCTTCGGCTTATTAGCGGAAACATCGATGTTTCGGGATTGAGTAACTACTTCCATAGGTGTTTCGAACACCCGGAAAATGCTGGTTAATCAGAAGAACTCGAACGGACCGCTTTGGAATCGACGGCAAGAATGTAATAAGTCAGTGACAGCACCAGCGGGTACTAAGATTTGCACATGGTGACGGAGAACAAGAGAATTACTTCATTTGACGCACAGCTGCGCTTAGAGACATCGTCATGCTATGAGTTATGAGTAAATTTACCTGATCATCTATTAAAATTAATACTGTTTTTTTACAAATTCTATATTAAAAGTAAACTTACATTAAAAAAATGATTTGAAAAAAAAAATTCAGATAAACTTTAGTCAGTTATTATAGTATAATTAAGAACTTTTACCTCTAACGTGTTTTCTAATTACTTTCATTTTCAGGCTAAGCGCTGAATCAGCGAAGTGCCGCCCCCGAATTTTTTGTAATGCTTAGCCAACCATGTAAGGACTTCAACAAATATATTCACACGTTCGGATCATTATCTAAACTACCAGTATATTTTTAAAGTCATTTCCCCATAATCTTGAATGAGAATTATTCTAAAGGCACGCAGATTGCTTTAGAATAATTCTCATTCTGGGTTTGTATACCCAAAAAATTGCTTATTCCCACAATAAGCCATTTTGGGTATACAAACCCAGAATGACAATTATTTCTAAAACACACAGAGTATATATACTATTGCGTCTCACTGAGTGGTTCAACGTGATCACCAGTCAAATCCCGATTGCAGCTCACCAGGATCAAGGTAAGTAGAATATAGAAGGTAGGTCCGAGAGCAGGTTTTCGAAGCTCGTAGTTCTAAACCCTCAGGCGGGGTGAGTTTTGTGACGTCAAAGGTGCAAACGGAGTTAGAAATGGATCAAAGTTGAGACTGACATCCTGCCTTAGGTGCGTGTGCTTTCTAGAACGTATGCCAAGTTTCAGCGACTTTTGTCCAGTATTTTGCAAATGATACGCAGTTTTGCAGTGAGTTAATAGTCAGTTTATATTTTTTTATTATTAATATACTTGCTCAAAGCAGCTTTTTGTGCGTTGTGTATTAATGGATATGGCTGGATGCCCTGTTGCGTGTTGTGTCAACAACAAAAGATTAAAAAATTCCAACTTAAATTTTCATCGGATTCCAAAGGGCAGTTTGAGAAAAGTCCGGATGAACTCATATGCTGTGCCCATTTTGATGAGGATTTTGAAAGAGATTAAAAAAGTGAATTAATATGCTACATACAATACTCGCCTCGCCTGAAAACAGGTGTGATTCCTCACGTTCATCTATTTGGTTGTTGTGCTTCAAGCACAAAGCAAGAAAGCTCATAACGTGCTGAAAAAAAATCTCAGCAGTTTTTGTCAGAAGTAATGCAGAATTTTATATCAAAGAATGCCAGATTAAGTTCAGATTTGCAAGTTCAGTCTGTTGACGACTAGCTGAAAGTGATTCTTTTCATTTAGCTTGAAAGTCGAAATAGAAGAACAAGGAAAGAAAATTGCACCATTAAAAATATGTAGAAAAGCTCAATAAAATAAATTCTGAGTTACGTATTGTAAAACCAAAGCTAAAATCAATTATTTGAAAGCTAGAAATTGACAATCTAAAAATGCATTGCTGAAAAAAAAAAAAAAAGATTTTCTGTTATTGCTGAGGAAAACGGTGAAAAAAGGCAAAAGAAACTTTCAGCAGATCTTTTTCAAAAAGCATATCAGCAGAGGTGGTCATACGTATCTTGCAAGTTCTTGGATGGAAATCCTTCGAAAATTTGAAAGTGTTTTCTTGAAAGTCCTCGGAGAACAACTTGAGAAACATCATATATTTAAGCATTTATCTTTGGAAATCAAAAAGGTGTTTCCAGAGATGAATGAAAAACTCGTACATCTTCACCCAAAATGGAGCCATTTTATTAGGATTAAATTCCTTAATAATTGTATGACTGAGTTACGATCGAAACTTCAGTATTAATATGAAAATAAAAAATAAACAGTGGGCAAAAAGTTCTCAAAAGTAAAACAAACTCGTAATGAGAGGTACTTCAAACTCAAAAATATATATTCTTTGCATTTTCTGTAACCTAAAATGCAGCAAGTTTTTTTCTGAAAATGAAGAAATGTACGCACAGTTGTTAAATGTTACATATCATATCATATACAGCATCTTAACATAAACATCGGAATATCTTTTTTATCCGGAATGTAGAGATCTTGTTTCTCGCTCTTTGCAGCCATCTGTATGATAACACACCACATTTGATCTTTTATTTATTGTAACTAGAATAACGCGTTCACGGAATGAATTATTTTTTTTAATATTCAACACCCAGCGCCCAGCTGAAAGTTTGAAAATAACTATAAATTTCATGTACACAGCTGAAAATCAAACACAGAATTTATCAACTTTCATAGCTCTTTAGTTTAAAACAATGGCGAAGGTATTTGTATGGTTTATAGGGAACGGCAGTATTTTTTTTTAAAGTACTAGCTACTTAGATAATTAATTTTACTGCGATTTTAGTTTTTACTTTAAAAAGTTTCTAAGCGCAAATTTTAATTGTTTGACAATTTTTTCAATATATTTTTATTTCTTTTGGAAATCGAAATACATTTTGTTGCCTTGTATTTGAAGATACTCTCCATTAATGCAGTGTAAAATATTCTGAAATATTTTATTTAAACATTTTCCAAAAAGTCTTGAAGTTTTACACCAAAAGTCTTCTCTCAAAAGCTTGTAAGACGCTAAACAGAATACTTCGGTCCTTAGCTGCTTTGCACGTTTGACGTCACAGGGGTGTGGTACCGAGTAGCCAATACCGCTCGACCGGCTAATGGACCTACCTTCTATATTCTACTTACCTTGCACCAGGATCACCACCAGCGGTACTCTGTCATATCCCGTAGCGTTTCCACCCAACGGAAAGGTTTAGACGCAACCAAAGGAACTTTTGTGCTGCGTGACATTAGATTCAACCCACAGGCTCAGATAGAACACAGGAAGGACAGATCATGGAAGTAAGAGCACCAGATGACTAGTGCGAATCCACATAGTAGGGAATGCCAGACTATGTCGATTCAGGACATGCACCGGGAGAGGGCGAACGGGTGTGGCAACGAACATATTGTTTTAGTTTGACGTACATACATTTTACCGTAACACTTACCGGAAAGAACACAAAGATATGGAGCCAAGCGATTACAGTCAGAATACAAAATATGGAGGCAACTATTACAGTCAAATATCCCTTGTGTTCATATGGTGTATTAATACTAAAAAAAACGGTGTTCAATGCCATACTGTAGAATGTCTTTCAATCACTGAACTGGGAAGTCAAGGGGATCCGAAGGTGCTCGGTTTTAACAAGAGGTAAAAAAAGAAAGAAAGGACTTATCTTGCTTAACGACTTTATTGCAGAACAGTCACGCACACCAGGAACATATGAACGTAGATTGTTTGCTCTTAATGATGAAACCACAAATTCAAAAAGTTGACTAAACAAGGATTTCATTCAGGTAGCAAAAATATCGGACTGAACTGGTAGTGAAGTCACCTCTCACCCTCAGACAGCCCACATTAGATTTTGTAAGCTGACTGACTGTCAGTGTTGCCTCATGTAGAAGAAACGTTTGGGAGGTGAGATATGACGTTATGCTTGAAAGCATAACGAGAGATACAAGTTATGTTAGAAACAGCAAACAAAAAGGTAAAGCGATATAGGTAATATACGTAGCAGAGATTTAACCCACATTCGGTTTGCTGATGACCTAATCATTGCTGTTGGTACCTGATCATACCTGCAGAGTATGGTCAGTGGACTAGTACTAATTAAAAAAGTACAGGAAAGCGCGGTGCCTGTATGTCTTCAATAATTTTCCATTATTATCCCCTTCGCCAATTCAGCCTCTCCCCTTTTTACATTTCAAGTAAAGAAAAATATAGTGATCGGCCAAAAACAGGATTCTGTATAAGGTTTACCGGAACGCGTGCCAGCTAGAAAAAAGTAACGGAACGCCGTTTCGGAAGGTTCCGGCCCCACTACGCCACTGAGTATGATCCAGGAACTTACTGACAAGAGAAAAGAAAATGGATTAAGGACGAATTCACCGAAAAGAAAACTGATGTACAACACTTTTTAAAGAACTGAAGAATTAGAAATTGATGGATGTGACAAAACTTAGAAGTAACTAATGTCTTGATAAACCTTGGACAACAGATATCAAGGAAGGGCCACGTCAAAAGAGAAATGAATAAGCGTACAAAACTTTTGCTAGAGTAAATTTGGAATAAAGTAAAATTTTCAAGAGTAATCTGTCAATATGTATTAAAAGGAAAGTATTTAATTAATGCATCGTCCCAGAAGTTTATATGCGTATAAAACTTGGCTGGAAGAAACTACAATTTTCTAACGCAACTTATTATATCTTAAAAGGAAAGTATCAATACATCATTCCAGTTCTTATGTATCCACGGGCCTAGTTTAACATTTAGGCGAACTAAGCAGCTGCCCAGGGCGTCAAAATTTTAGGGACGCCTAGGGTTAGGTTTGATAAAATCGAATAAGTTAATAAACGAAAAAGAAATTACATTTTCTGTTGTCCTTTAAAGATTATCGATGTAACCAGCGAATTCTTATTACTTGAGTAAGCGGGAAACGCATACCTGTAATGTGCAAGTGAACTTGTAGTAAAACCGACAAGCTGACTTAAAAAAAGCACATAAGATTTTAATTTACATTGGACCAGTAAGGAAACTGATGTAGTTTCTTTTTCTTTAGTTTGCATTGCATATTTACATCTTGGATAATAAATTCAATATGCTTAGCCACACTAATGAGTAACACATTTTGGGTGCGCAAGGCTGATGGTTTGGACATTAACTAAACAAGACATACAGAGGCTGCCGATAAGCTCAAAGAAACATGGGAAGTTGCATTCTTTGTCTAACCAGAAAGTATAGAAAAACGAACTCGTTGATCAAGAAATATGCTAAGAGGGGATGACATGAACACGGTAACGACGTTCAAGTAGCATGGCCTGGGCATATTTCCAGAACTGTCCACCGCTGGGCCACTGAGATATTAGACTGGGTACCAAGGGACAGAAGAAGGTCCCGTAGGAGATGGGTGAATGAAATTCAATGACACGGATGAAACCAGCGCGAGATTGAAAGTTGTGGAACAGACCCTTCAGCAGTGGATTGTTAATGGTTGATGATGCTCATTTCTAAATTCATTGTGAAAGCTTCGCTTGATGGTATTTCACATTTCCAAGAAACGGAGTTTTGGTTCTTCCGAACTGATCGGTGTACTTAAAAAATGCGATACCTGTTGCACTTAGAAGTGAAAATTTTCCTCTCGCTGATGTTCAGTTCAGATGCTGTAAGACCAGGTGGTTAAACATCGACTATGTACGTGTATCTTACGCAGAGATATCTCAGTGTTAAAGCACAGAGAAAATACAGCACTCACACAGTAAACAATGAAATGTGTAGAAAAAGCTAAAATGTTTATATTAATTTATGAAATTACAGATCAGCTCATTAATCTTACAAACCAGAGCGTAAAGACACTAAATACAGCATAAATATGTTGTGAAAATGTTTTTCACATGTGACTAAGTACATAAAAAAGCAATCTGAAATTAAAGATAAAAATACCGGAACGGGAGGATCTCAATACCCCATGAGCCCTCCTATCAAATGTGTCCATTCCAAGACATTCAGCTTTCTCATCTAAAAAGAAAAATGTATTACAACGGGAACTGAGTAGTAATGTTTCAATGTAAGCTCAGCACAAGAGACTATAATAATTTCACAAATCTGAGATATGGTCGACTGCCTGCTCATAGTATACGAAAATAGCCGGCCAATGATTTTGATTAGTTACGTGGAATACTCACACTCATTTATCTCACAAATATTTTGCCCCAAACTTCTAGAAAACAGGTGGGACGTACGCGACCGAACCGTTGTGAAACAATTGGTCAACGAAGCCAAATAATTATTTGTTTGCCAGAAGCATCTTTCTTTAAAAATATATTGCTCGGAGGCTTAGCTCGCTTACGTGATTCAGCGGCAGATTAATCATTTCCTGACAACCGAAAAGAACACGTTTTGACCCCCATCATACCAGTAGAAAAAAGTCAGATCAGTTGAGACGTCAACTTCCGAGTGCGTCTCACATCTGCTTGGCTTGAACTGCACTGTGCCATCGGGACACAGTGCAGTTCTTTTCTCTGTGGGCGTAAGCCGTACTGATCCACTCATTGGCGGGTACCGGATTGCCTGCAGAAACAGCCAATGAGAATAATTGCCTTACTTAGTGATGAACTTTTTACGTTGCAAATGAAGCCTTCTTCCTGTGCTTTAAACTACAAGATTATATTTAAAGGCTTTGTAATTAATAGTCGAATAAATATAATAACGTTAAGTCACAATTTTTTATTTTTTCGACCTGTCATGGTGAACATCTGCGAATTCTACCTTTTTGTAGCTTTTACCTTTAAAGTTAAACATTTTGAAAAATATTTTGAGCACTGAAATAAAGAAATGCTCATGTCGCTAGAACGTTTGTTTCTGCTGGGAGAACTAGGGGGTGGGGATTATTCTTCCGTGCAGGCAAGTTTTAACCACAAAAGAATGATAATTGATGAACTGATGAATGAATTCTAAGCCACTGAATTCGTTTTAGTGGTAAAGATATCGTACTCTCTCGAACTTGTATATTCAAATGTACGAATCAAACACACCGCTTTATGTTTTACTGGAAACATGTACGAGACTTGCAGCAAAAACTAACATTTTCTTCTGAAGTCCAGATTTTTGTTATTTTTGTTCCTTTTTTGCCATCAAGTCAACGGCAGGGCTATAGGGAAATCGTGTTCTTTCCGTTAGGTAAACCCTTGAAGCAAAGACTAAGTATAAAGCAAGATTCTTAAATAATAAGGTTGAATGATTTTGGATTAGAGTTGCTATTGGCTGGCAAAATGGCATCACTGTAGAAGTAAGAGTTCCCAAGCGACAGCGCTTGCTCTTATGGTTTGGTATGTGCATTAAACTAAAAACGTATACGAGTACAATGCGCAGTGTTTCAAAATCTTCCGAATTTCAAATTTTGGAAATTAGCATCTTCATCAGCGATGCTTTACTTCTCGTTTCATAAATTCAGGATTTATTTTAAAAGCAAGAAAAGGGAACGGCGCCTGAATGAAGGAATCTTTGCTTACTATTATCGCTATATTTAACAGGAAATCATAGTTCCAAAAATGCAGCCACTGCCACGGTGGCGCAATGGTCTAATCGATGGATTCTGATCATTCGTCCGAATAGGGGTCCGGGTTCGAATCCCGTGAGGCATAGATGTGTTTGTCCTACGGCACTGACTCTCTCCCTTCCCTGGAACAAGTGACCATAATTTAGGGACGGGCGACTACTTATAGCCCATTGAGTTGCTCACGGTGGTCGTTAAACTCCCAGTAAAAAAATGTAGCCCAACTAAACATGTTAAGACTGTGAAGATAGCTGTTTTAAAGCTTAGAAAAAGGAATGTACTATTATTTTGAATTTTTGTGCAATATCACCTTAATATATTTCGTGGACAAAATGATTGGACACTACCACGTGGGCGCAATGGTGTTCTCCGGCAGTAGACACTGGTCGATTACATAAAAAAATGGCAATGGGAGTACCCTCAAATCAATTGCTGATAAAATCGTTAGAAAGACAGAGCTCTCAGAGTTAAAAGAAAACGTTGTAATAGCTTGCTCAATTGGTAGTATGAACAAAAGAAGCATTGCTGATGTCAGACAAATAGCTAAATCGACTGTATTTTTTGTCATCAACAAGTGGAAGAAGACGGGGCATTCCAGGAGTTTACCTCGCCCTGGAAGACCCACGAAACTGCAAACTAGCTACCGGAGGGTGCTACAAAGGGAGATCCGGAAACCCAGGTCCCGACCAATATACACGATAGCACACGAGCTCCAGATGGCCAAAGATGTTACGGTTTGCACCAGGACACTTCGAACAGAGGCCCATGAACTCGGGTATCATGGTCGAGCAGCTGCCCATAAACCTCTCCTCACAAAAACTAATAACGCCACTTAGCTACCATGGTTTCAACAGCACAAACTGGAGCAATGGCAGCAGGTGTTATGGAGCGACGAATCCCGCTTCACGTTATTCCAATCGGATGGACGTGTCTGGGTTTGACGGGTACCTGGAAAATGTCTGCTTCCTGAATGTACAGTGTCGACTGTGGAGCACGGAGACGGTGGAGTTATGATATGAGGCTGTTTCAGCTGGTACGCTGTTGGCCCACTGGTTGATATTCGTGGCAAAAAGAGCTCTGTGCTGTATAGAGATATCCTGCACAAATCAATGCTCCCAAGATTGCGGCAGTTCTACGGATCATTATTTCTCCATTTCAACATATTGTTTCTTTCAGGACGTCAATGCCACCTGACACGTTTCTAGGGCTACGATGGAATGGTATGAAGAAAATAAACTTACGCTAATGGACTGGCCACCTCAGAGACAGGATATCAATCTCATTGAACCCATGGGATGAACTTTAGCGGCGGGTGACGTCTGGACCAACATGACTTTCTTCACTGACAGGTAATCTATGTACTGAAGACTGAATGGAGAAACATCCAGCTGTCCGTACTCCATGGACTTGTGGACAGTTTCCTTTTTTTTATTTTTTTTATTTGTGGTTTAACGACCACCGTGAGCAACTCAGTGAGCTATAAACAGTCGCACGTTCCTAATTTAGGGTCACTGGTTCCATAGAAGGGAAAGAACCAGTGCGGTAAGGCAAACACAACATCCATGCTTCATCGAGATTCGAACCCGAACCCCTTTCGCACGAATGATTAGAGGCCATCGCTTAGACCACTACGCCACCTGGGCGGCTGGATAGTTTACTTCGCGGAGTGGAAATTATAATCTCTGCAAATGGAGGACCTACCCGCTACTGATGTAAATACAATACTGTTTTTCTATTTGCTTTCAGTGTCCCATCACTTCTATCCTTATAGTGTAATTCATAGATTTTAAATCAAAAATTATACTTATTAAAATACTTGTCAATAAAATATTATGTGGCCATGATTTCAGCCACTAGAGCACTCGTCAGCCATCCGATTGTGTATGTTGCTGCGTTTTTGATCAGCTTTTGAACCCTTTATCAAAGGATTGTGGTCCTGTGATAACTTGTGGTACTCTTCTCCTGAAATCCATCGAAATTTCAAAAAAACTTCTAGCTTGCAACAAGAACCCATCCCTTAGCAAGCTATTAGCAAACTATGGGTTACTTTTCTCACATCGTTTTCACAAAATATTAACGAACAATTAAAGTATTCTGAAAATTCAACAGATTCCAGACGAGAGATGGCAGCACAAGACCACAACCATGTGATAAAGGATTCAAAAGTTGAACAAGAACGGAGCAACATATGCAATCTGATGTCTGCCGATAGCCCTAGCGGATGAAACCAGAAGAGTATTTTTTAAGGAGTTAAAAATGTTAGAAGAGCATTTTTTTAAGCTCTTGTTTGAGCATTCCACTTTTGGAATTGCTCTTAGTAACGTCTCTTTCTCTCTCGCGTAGATGTTAGTTTTCCTAATGATTTTAATTGGAGGACTTAAAACAGTTTAAATAGAACGAAATATCAAATATTAGATCATACTAATCAGATCACATATATAATTTAGGTGAGAGAAAAACAAAAGCCTTTGGCAATTTAACCAGTATTTTGAGCCAAACATTATTTCCCTATGATGAACTCTACTACTTTGAGCTGCTGGACGCTGCTGCATATCAACCTTAGACTTCATATGTTCAAGAACAGCAAGCAAGCGTATGAATGTTCAAGTTCTCACAAAAGTTCAATGAACTGTACAGGAATAACAGGACATTTCCTTCTTATTTCTTAACTTTTTGCGAGCCAAATTCCAGCAATTGTGATTTTAAATCACGAATATAATATTTATCAAAATAAAATGTTTAGAGCAAATCTTTGCATTTTTTGATTTCCAAATTACAGTACCTTTTTGTTTGAATTTCGATACCTAGATGTTTTACAACTCAGTACCTCCAGGAAAACTATGGTAAAAAAATTCCAAACTTTGACCTTCCCAGGGTCGTAATCTAGGTATCAGAACCAGGGGGACTGAAATAACATCTTGGGGGGATGGTATCTGTGTTCATCGTTAAACTACATTCATCCACGAATACAGATGCTAGTTTTGCTTTGCATTTTCGTTCCTTTTGTTTACTTCACAAAAGATAAATTTCTTCATGTCGGAAAGTAAAACATGAAATTCAAAATATAAAAAGGGGGAGAAGGAAAACTGAAATTTCTTGAAATGTAAAAGGTAAATCGAATTACTGTAGTTTGTTTGACCGTGACTGACTTGCAACTGTCATTACCGCAAGAGGAAATAACTCCAGCTAGTATGAAAAAGACTTATCTTTTAGTATACTGTTCTAGTTCCTTTCCGTGGATACACGCAATGGCATCGAAGAGTTATTGATGCCGAATTTCGTTTCTTTCTTTCTTCTCCATCATTAATCGCGCATTCTCCATCGCTGGTACTCGAAGGCAGTTTCTTGGCAGTGATCAACAGCTTAACCTCCCTTCCTCAGATTCCTGCCAACAAATATCTCCCACACATGCATCGCAGAACCACTCCTACAGACTGTAAAACAACGAAAGAGTAGAAAGTTTTCTGTCTACACAAAGATTTCTTTATCATTGTTTCACATCGTCTACAGGGGTATACTTTTAGCTGAAATGTACCAACAACAACACAACTTTGTAATCAGGGGCGGATTTCCGACTAGGCGCGCACCTAAGGCCCCTGATTTTGAGAGGCCCGAAAACCTTGAAACGGATTTGCCAGTTTTATTTTGGTTTGGTTTTCATGGACCGAAACAAATCCAGACAATACTTCGGTTGCGGCCCCCAGCCGCTTGCTACAAGAGACGCGGTGCTAGTAACGTGCTGCTATATATCTGGCGACATGAAATACTCAGCGTGGGTTATTTCTGTAAGGAATGTGTTTGCGCAGTATTTTGGACATTTACTGGGACGGAAAAAATGCGTTTCCACCAGAATGAGAACCTGTCTTTCTGGTACAATAGTTAAATTAGATTTATTGCGTACCGAGAAAGAACTGTTTCATGATGCGAATCATCACGCCAAAGCAGTGTTCTGAGGAAAGAGAATTCCATCGGAATAAATATTCTAGATTGTGGTCTGCCAAGTGATTTTTTTGAGACCAATCTGAAAGTCTGCGTTTCAGGGACCGCCACTTACTCTCTACACCTTAACTATGAGCAGCAGTACAAGGATCCACGAAACTGAGGGACGGTTTTAGTAACCTCATCCTACGCAACTTCCTCGAAAAACACGCTTCCAATAACAGAAACATGGCAAACTAAGTCCAACGCGCGGAGCAAACAGCGATGACGGAACGGAGGCAGCAGCGCTGGGAGGAAGGAACGGAAGTGCCACCTATCGGGAAACGTGTGATTTCTCATGATTCCACGTTACTTCCTTCTAGCAGAAAACGCGAAGGGGGCTGCAAAGCGAAGGGTGTCCCAAATCAGTCCTTAAAGCGACCACTTTGTATTGCCAATTGATATTTTACTTTGATATTAGTAATATATTTTTTCTTGCTTTATTGATATTCCACATTTTCGAGTTCTTATCGATGTACTTGTTTTAAAAGGAATAGTTAAACTAATTTCGCTTTCATTTTTATGGTAGGTGAAGGAAGGGGTCACGTTTCTCACACTTTTCGTATCTTATGGCGAATATTTAACTGGTCTGCTGTTACATAAATTACTTTCATGTTACTTCCAGCTAAAGGAAAACATTTCTTCTGAAACATTTCCCGACTTAGTTGCGATGAGGAGGTCGTGTAGATACTATCCTGATGACCGCGTTGTTTGGTGTTAATTGGTTTGTCCCCCTTTGGGGACAGGGTAATCAAGTTAAATCAAGTTCTTTTTCAGCCCTGTTCCTCCTAAATCAGCCTAAACCAAAAGGGTTAATATTTAGGCTGAAAAATAAAGAAGTTCGAGGATATCATACTGTTACGACCGGGGTTGCTAATTGGTCGCACTCAGGGTTCTTTTATGGATACTGCAGGTGAGAGGACTGAATAAGTGACTTAGATCAGTCCAAAGAAATTTGGTAGCGTTTAAGGCAAGCACATACTTTTAATACAGATAATTATTAACATAAACGTATTGGTAGATGGAAAAAAATTAAGATAAGCTTTCTTTCTCCCCCTGACCGAGGAGCGGGATGTAAATTTAAGTAACGTTGGACTGAATTTTTGGCTATTTAACATTCTTAGTCGAACTCATCAGCCAATCGTTAACTCATGCAAATTAGAGTTTCTGAACTTTAGCACCTGCATTCTGGAGAGTTAAGGATGACAACACAGGACTTATGTGGATTCTTGGAGGTTTTAATCCACCGTTCGTCTTCGGCATTTATCCTCGGGAGAGCAGGCTTTTAAAGACACTCTGTTTCGCCGCTCGCCCAGGGGATAATACAAACACTGTGAGCACACCACTGATGAATATCAGCAATAAGCTGATCTTCCGCACGTCGCCATTGCCGCAGACACTTCGCCGTGATCGGATCTCTCAGTCTCAACACCACTCCTCGGTCGGGGAAAAGAAAGGAAGCCGTCCGTGAACAAGATGTAGTCGGTCCCCGAAGCACTAGCAGGACGGTATCAGCCAAAATCGAAAAATCGAGCAGCCACGTTGGGGTCCGTTGACAGCTACTCTCTTTGCGAAGTCCGAGTGAGGGGGGGTGAATCTGCCTTGGTTTGTCGTTCCTCCACAGCAGCAATTTCCAGCCGGGTAACTTGATGTTCCTGCAGTGCCTGCGAAGAATTTGGGAGTCTCCAACAGTAGTTGTCCGCATGCTTTCGATGGGTGCTGTCTCAGAGAATCGTATCGGACAAAAAAAGACAACCTCTTTCTGATCGTTGAGCCTTCCGAGTTCTTTTTTTCTTCTGATTTTTGGTTATCATCAGCTCAATGCGACTATGAGGCCAGTCTCGGCATGATTTCCAGTTATGTCTCGTCCTAATGGTTTTAATAATCAAGGGTCAGCAAGCTCACTTTCTTTTCTTGAACGCCCGGCTTGTTCTACGGTACCCAGCAACTCACTCCCTTTCTTCTCGGTTCTCACCCTCGTATCCCTGACCTGCCAAAACAAACCACTTGAGAATTGGTTTATTAGGGTCGGGCCATATCACGTGCAGTCTAGGGACAGAGTCCCAGACGCATTTTTATCAGGGTGAAGGGGAGAAAATTGGGGACTTTGTAAAAGACTTTGAAACACATCCTGCCAACAAATAAGTCTTCAATACTTGTTAAAAATTCGTACGTATGGAACATTATAAATAAATGGCATGCTGTCTCCGTACGATGTCATCAAACCACCATCCCTAACTGTACAATATAAACTTTATTTACAATAAAAGATATGATTTAAAAATATTTAAAAGGGCAAGATCTTCCGGGGCTACAATAGCACCCGTCCTCAGGCCACCCAACAGTGCCACAGAGCACTCGGAAGCGCCGCAATATACACCAGTCCCCCTCAGACTGTTGATTTCGGGGTATGCAAGCTCCACCCGTATGTTGAAGAGAGCTTTAGCAACTTACCTAAAACCACTTACTGCAAATTCATCAGTATCCATTAACAGTTCTACCCAGGCATTAACACGAATAAAATCTTTTGATCCCAAGGCAAACTCATTTGTTATGGCTTCCATTGATGTGGTGTCTATGTTTCCAAGCGTTCCACTTAAAGTAGCCCACTCGATTATTGAAGGGAAATTACTTGCTGATTGCTCAATCTCCCAATTGGAGGTCGATGCAATCATTTCTGCTTTGAAATTGGTTGCAAAACGTTCTTATTTCAAATTTGATGGCAAATTCTACCAAGAAATGGAGGGGACTCCAATGGGGTCTCCTCTCTCCCCTGTTCTGGCGGAAATTTTACTGCAGTCATTGGACGATAAAGTACTGAGCCAATTCACGTATCAACCGGCCCTCCTCTTAAGATACGTGAATGATATGTTGGTCTTCTGGCCTCACTCCATGTTACTTCTGAACGAATTTACCACCTGTTTTTCCAATCAATATCCTACTATCACCTTCACTATGGAACTTGAACAAAATGGTATATTACCCTTCCTGGGCATCTTATTGACTCGTGACTTGACATCTAATCTTATCAAATTATCTGTCTATAGAAAACCGACCTCCATACCTTGTCTTATACCTTTTGTTTCTTCCCACCAGCCGGAACATAAAGCTTCAGCCTTGCGTTTTTTAAATAAAAGTGCATTTACTCATTCCTCTACCCGTAAGATACGTCAGGACGAACTAGCTTTTACACAGAACTTGGCCATATCATTTTGGATATTCCGTCTGCTTCTTTCAGGAACTTCTACAGAAATTTCAAAGACTAAGATTTACGACGTTGTCAACGGAGATCGTATCTCATATATACGTTGGTAAAGTTGACTTCATTCCTTCCTGTGGTTTCCATATTGCGGAAAGTATGTCATAAATACAATATTAAATTTGGAATTTGCAGCAAAAACATTTTTTCAACCATACGTAACGACAGAGATCCAGTCGCAACTTTGAATAAAGAAGGAATGTATCGTATCCCATTGCTTCCCTCGGCCCCTAACGAAGATATTAAATACTACATAGGTTCTACCCATATACGTCTGAACATTAGATTGTCAGAACACAAATATGCACTTCGAACTGACTCCATTTCTACATCATTTACTATAGCTGTTCGCCAGGGAGGTTACTCTCCCGATTGGCCTAATACAATAGTACTTTCCTCCATTGTTAACAAACAAACCGTCTTTTTTGCAGAGAATCTGTATATAATTTCTTATGGTACTACCTGTTGCAACTTGGACTTACCTGTTTTTGTTCCTAGACAATGGAGGAAAATAATTACTTCTCCCCTTCAAACTACTGAAGAAGAGGACCTTACTTAATTAATCAACTATATTATTTGTATTACTTTCTGTTTTGCTGTTTTCCTCAATTGGCATCACCTGTGTTTTTGAACAAATGCATTGTGGGTCTCCTTGGGAGACTGGTTATATATCGCGGCGCTTTCGAGTGCTCTGTGGCACTGTTGGGTGGCCTGAGGACCGGTGCTATAGTATCCGCGAAAGATCTTGCCCTTTTAAATATTTTTAGATCATACCTTTTATTGTAAATAAAGTTTTTATTGTACAGTTAGGGATGGTGGTTTGATGACATCGTACGGAGACAACACGCCATTAATTTATCAAATAAGTCTTTGTTGGCAGGATGTGTTTCCATGCGTTTACTCGGCGCTCTTAAAAAGCGTCCCCAAAATACAGCTTTGACCATATTATTTTCGTAACAAAACTTTTTTTCTTATTTAATAGTGTTAAAAGAAATTTCTGTTGTCTCCTCTAGTTTAACACTGATCATTATCAAGTATTCTCACCTTTTCTATTCCTTAAATCGACATAAAACTAAATTTTGAGAAAGTAATAAAAAGGTTTCAATGATACTCCTAATCGAAAAGCTGTGGTTCCTACATTTCCATTTTCAAACCGGATCTTCTGCATTTAAATCTCATACTTCTGTTAATGGTAGTGCAGCTGTAAAAAATTCACGCATCTTTTTGACAGATAGAAAAAAATGCCGACCTTCTCAATTTTCCGATGAAAATAAGAAAAATGCTTTCACGAGGCACATTCTCGCTTTCCTGCACTGATTGATGAAATTCGTACAGTCCAATTTTCTTGGTCCATCGTCCATGACATTCGTCTATGCCATGGACAGGTTAACCTCTTCGATTAGGGTAATTGCTCGCCACAGAAAAACGAATTGAAAAACCATCCTCCCTTTTCAAGTGGAGTACTGTGCGCAAATTTCATTTTACCTGAATTTTCTAATGTGGAGGACTTTTCCGGGTCAAGTATTTCATTTTTGCTTGATACCATGCTCGTTCCTTTTAATTTGCTCATAACGTAAAAACAAGATGTTTTTCCAAATGTGAAGAAAAGGGAACAGCATGTTTTGTAACTGAAACGCATTCCAATTTTATGACAATTTATACTGAGAAATTCAGAGAAATTCCATTTTCAGCGCCCTTAGCGGTAAATTTGCCAAGTAACTTGCAACTGAAATATTGTTAAAGTAAACAGTTTTGCCTCACGTATCAAACTCAAAAAAAAACTTTTGCTGTAACTGAATTGGTCTCTTCGCGGCGTAAAACTAATATTTATTAAATTTCCGCTTTGAGAGCTCCTAGCGGGAAATTCATGAGCTAGTAGGGAAATTTAAAATGGACAAAATTTAATGAACGAATGTTCTATGATTCGCAAAAATAATTTTTTAAAAATTTGTGAAAACCAAATTTTTTATACTTAACTTCTAGCAGGAAGGTAATGAACTAATTGGAAAATGGAATATTTAAATATTTGAGAAGGAACAGTTAAGCATAATCTGAGCAGCAGAAAAAATTTTCCCTGTAAGTTGAATAGTATCTTTCACCATAGAAATTTAAATTTTTGACTTTAACAGGCGTTAGCGGTAAATTCATCAAGTATATGATATATTTAAAGTAACAAACCTAATATTCTTATATTACCTATTAGCCGCAGAAAAATGTTGAAATATCTCTAAAGTAAATTTGATGTGCACGGACAGAAAGTGATTACACTAGCACTGTTTCTTGCAAAACGTTCTAATAATACGAAGGTATTAGAATGGCTTTTTAAAAAAGCGTAAAAAACTTTTCCTTGACTTTTTCTGTTGTTAATCGGACAGATGAAAATCTGAGGCGATAAGAAGGAAAAGGGGGCACCCTGAATCTTTTAGCGCCTAGGGCCCCAAAAGATCTAAAGTCGCCTCTGTTTGTAACCCCTTGTCAAGCGACGAAGTGTGTTTCATCTATATGCACAACTTTACTTCCAAATCGGCCTTTTCCTTTGAAATGTTCTTTTATATTTAACGTTTCTTAAAAATAAAGGAGGCAGGGGGATTTCTCTCTTCCGTGACCCTAAACAGCAACAAATCTAGTATTATGTTGTAGAATAGAATTGACGCAGGCTGCTCCTACTCATTAACTTCCGGAAGTAATTCCCTTTGAGTTATCCATCGTTCATGCTGTATCATTTTATTTTGCTGTTTTTTAAAAGACGTGCAATACACGATTAAATAAGATACAGTATTTATGCTTATAGTGAAATACAAAAATCACTTTCATAAACCACCGAAAATAAAAGTTTAGTGAATTTATAAGAACGTTCACTTTCGGGTTGGGAAGGGGGGGCTCTAGTCCCCTGCTAGCAACGCCATGGGCCTTCCTACTTATTTTTCTCAGTGGCACTGTTAAACAGCATGGAACTGTGCATCCAGGAGTAGTGAGTTCTGATATAAGACAAGCAGAGGCGTAACGAGGCCAAGGCAGGGGGCGCAGCTCAAGAGGGGGCGCAAAAATCACTGCTTACGATCATATTAAAACCGAAACTGTTACACAGATTTCTGGTATAGTTTTGTTGCCCCATATTTTGTCATTTGTCTATTAACACAACTTGCTTGTAAAGTTTCGCCCGTTTCGCTTGCCTTCTCAGCTAAACATTTGCATTTCTCCCTCAAACGTTTAGGGGATGCTGCTCAATGACCACAATTCGAAATGAAGGCGCGGTTGTATGTAGATTGCAGAACAATGGTGTTCGTAGTTTAACGACCGCCGTGAGCAACTCAGTGAGCTTCAAGTAGTAGCCTATCCCTGATTTAGGATCACTGGTTCCAGGAAAGGGAGAGAGTCAGTGCCGTAACACAAACGCAACATCCATGTCTCACCCTGAATTACAGCCCGGGCCCCATCTCTGATCAATGATTATGGACCAAACGCATCGTGCCACTCAGCCTCCGGTGCACCAAGGGCGTTGTTCATATTATGGGAGATTCTCTGGGGGCTGTTCGATTATTACTGAGACTGAACTACAACTCCCAGGTGCATTCGGTCAGCTTGATGTGGTTTCGAAGGTGCGATCTCCGAAACAATTCAGAAAAGGTTTACAAAGAGTCACGGTTTGATTTCTCCTCCCATATAGAGGTAATAGAAAGCATTGGGGGTGTGATATTAACTTTCTTTGGTCGAGGGCTGTATATTTATCTATCATTGTCAACAATCATAAATCCAGTACTGGATGAAAGTCTCCTCAAGTACCTTCCACAACTGTCTTGAACCAGTCTCCACCATGTTACTCCGGCATGCTTTTTAATGGCATTAATCTCCCACGTGGTCTTTTCTACTGCGTCTTTCTTTCCTTTGGTATCCAGTTTACAATTTAGGTTGTCCATCGGTTGTCCGTTCTTCTGGCAGCATGTCCAGCCCACTGCCATTTCAGGGATTTTACTCTGATCGTGATGTCTTCCACTCTTGTCATTATCGTTATTCATGAGTTCCTCTTCTTATCTTTCCTGGTTATAAGAGAGATGTGGTTTGCCCCGGGCGCAAATGTGCCCAGTTACGTCTCTGAAGATAAACAACTATCGAAGAACGATTGAGGCTGAACAACTTATGAAAAAACAAGAAATAAAATATATCCGCTGATCGTACTCATCACCAGGTCCGGATTAAGGCATTAGTGGGCCCCCAGGCATCTGAGTGGGCTACCAAAGTTAAGACATCTGAGTTGGCCCCCAAAGAACTTATGACGACGGACAATCATTACTGAAGTCAGTTAAAACGCGAAACTATCATTATGCTTGTGATAATTAATATACGTAGTGCATTCTTCAAACTTATAAAAATTACCTGCAAAGTTTTCATTAAAAAAATCACTATTTCTCTGTTGTCTAAAGAACATGAGTTAAAAGCTTAAGATTCCTAGATTTGGCGTGGAATTTAATAATTTAACATTGTTTTCTTTTCTTAGTTCATTTTTTTTGTTATGCGGTGTGAAGTCACAGTGGATTTCTCACATCAATTGTTCTACAGCAAACAGGGAGGGGTGGGTGGATGGTTATGGAAAATCTGAAAATGTCTCGCCGGCACCGCTGTACACAACAACATTCAATATTTACTCTTAGCGAATCACTGCATTGAAATCTGTTCATCTTTTAGCCACTGTTTGTGATTGAGTGGAAATCATGCGAGACAAAACTAAAATTATTTTACTTCTCCCTATATACAATAGTTTAGCGGTTTAACGGACTTCAGTAATGATTTTCCATCGTCATAAGTTCTTTGGGGGCACACTCAGATGTCTTAGCCTTGGTAGCCCACTCTAATGCATGGGGTCCCACTAAGGCCTTAACCCGGACCTGATGATGTGTACGATCAGCGGATATATTTTATTTCTTGTTTTTTCATAAGTTGTTCAGCCTCAATCGTTCTTCGATAGTTGTTTGTCTTCAGAGATGTAACTGGGCATTTCTGCGCCCGGGGCGAACCACATCTCTCTTGTAACCAGGAAAGATAAGAAGAGGAACTCATAAATTAGGATAATGACAAGAGTGAAAGACATCACGATCAGAGTAAAATCCCTGAAATCGCAGTGGGCTGGACATGCTGCCGGAAGACCGGACAACCGATGGACAACCTAAATTGTAAACTGGATACCAAAGGAAAGAAAGACACAGAAGAAAAGCCCACGTGGGAGATGGATGACATTAAAAAGCATGCCGGAATAACGTGCTGGAGACTGGTTCAAGACAGTTGTGGAAGGTACTTGAGGAGACTTTCATCCAGTAGTGGATTGATCATTGTTGACAATGATAGATAAATATACAGCCCTCGACCAAAGACGGTTAACGTCGCACCCCCAATGTTTTCTATTACGTCTATATGGGAGGAGCAATCAAACCGTGACTCTTTGTACAGCTTTTTTCAATTGTTTCGTAGATCGCACCTTCGGTACCACACCAAGCAAACCGAATGCACCTGGGAGTTGTTGTTCAGTCTCAGTAATGATCGAAAAGCACCTAGAGAATCTTCCATAATATGAGCAATGCACTTGGCGCACTGGTGGCTGAGTGGCACGAAGCGTTTGGTCTATAATCATTCATCAGAGATGGGGCCCAGGCTCTAATTAAGGGTGATACATGGATGTTGCGCTTGTGTTATGGCACTGGCTCTCTCCCTTTCTTGAAACCAGTGATCCTAAATTAGGGACAAGCGAATGCTTGTAGCTCACTGAGTTGCTCACGGCGGTCGTTAAACTATGAACACCGTTGTTCTGCAATCTACAAACAACCGCATCTTCATTTAGAATTGTGGTCAATGAACAACATCCCCTAAACATTTTGAGGAAGAAATGCAAACTTTTAGCTGACAAGGCAACCGAAACGGGCAAAACATTACAAGCAAGTTGTGTTAATAGACAAATGACAAAATATGGGGCAAAAAAACTATACCAGAAATCTGTGCAACAGTTTCAGTTTTAATATGATCATAAGCAGTGATTTTTGCGGTCTCCCTTGACCTGCGAAGCCTGCCCTGGCCAAGTACGCCTCTGCTTGTGCTATATCAGTATAACCAAGGCTGAACTGGATCCTATCAGGCTGTAACATTAAGCAAAAACATCGAGGACAGAAAAGATGAGTTGGGACACAGCGCCATCTATTGACGTTGTCGGCATTAACAAACTGATTCCGTATCATTATTTACATTCGAGATTTTATTTATATTCAGTTTCACATTAACAGATGGATATTTGTATTCTGAATTCGAAGTATTTGGGCAAGAGAATTTTTCTGTAGGAACTGGTGTAATTCATGTGTAAATATCATTCCTCCTTTATTCTTCAACGATCTAGGGCCGAGATTTTGGTAAATGTGTAGATTGGCGTCTTAAATTATATCGTCGAAAAAATGTTAGTACCTAGAAAAAGTGCGACGTACAGATTTTAGAGTATGGAAATTAATGGCAAATAGTGCAGAAATTTCGTATTTTAAATGTTTTTTAAAGATTCTTATCGTAACATTTACCTGCAAGTTCGATGCTGTGAAGAAACGGTTGGCCTAACGTATCGAACGTACAGATAAATGTTACGATAAAAATCTTTAAAAGACATTTGAAACAGAAAATGTCTGCACCATTTGCCATTAATTTTCACAATCTAAAACCTGTACGTCGCACTTTTCCGAAGTACTAATATTTTTTCCGACGAAATAATTTAAAACGCAAATCTACACATTTACCTACTATTTTACTTAATATGAGTTTATATAGCTGAGGTTTTTTTCCAAAATTGAATTAGGAACGTAATTATCAGAATGGAAATGCTTACTACAAACAACAGTTGAGGTAACTTGTCATTTGGAGTAAAATCCTGACGAGATATTTCTTTCAGCAACAGTTGCTTTAGGTTCTGATTTGAGGGAAACTCATGGAATGAAAATTCCACGTTTTTCTTCTCAGAAGATGTGCACATCGGCACACAGCAGTAAACCATTTTGAAAATGGGTTGGATTTTGTTGTGAAAACAACAGTTTGGTTTTAAAACTAGAAGGGGTTTTTTAAAAGAAACAAGAAAAAACGACGAACATACACAATCCCGCAATTCAAACAACGCAGAAACTGAGGAGTTTATACCTTGGGACGCAGTGCCATCTAACGGCTGAAATCATCCCTAACGCACACTGGCCAATGACCAAAAGTCTATTGTCTTCAACGGTAATGTTACAGTCTGATAGGATCCAGTTCAGCCTTGGTATAACTCACTACTCCTGGATACACAGTTCCATGCTGTTTAACAGTGCCACTGATGGTGTTGCTAGCAGAGGTCTAGAGGGTCTCACCCCCCCCCTCCCTCCCCGAAAGTGAGCGTTGTTGCAAATTCACTAACTTTTATTTTCGGTGGTTTATGAAAGTGATTTTTGTATTTCAGTATAAGCATAAATAGTGTACCTTATTTAATCGTGTATTGCACGTCTTTTAAAAAACAGCAAAATGAAATGATACAGCATGAACGATGGATAACTCAAAGGGAATTACTTCTGACAGTCCATCAATAGGAACAGCCTGCGTCAATGCTTTTCTGCAACATAATACTTGATTTGTTGCTGCTTAAGGACGGGGAGAGAAATCCCTCCTCCTTTATTTTTAAGAAACGTTAAATATAAAAAATATTTCAAAGGAAAAGGCGGATTTGGAAGAAAAGTTGCGCATATTGATGAAACACACTTCTTCGCTTGGCAAGTGATTACAAACAGAGGAGACTTTAGACATTTTGGGGCCCTAGGCGCTAAAAGATTAAGGGGCCCCTTTTAATTCTTATCGCCTCAGATTTTCATCTGTCTGAATAACAACAAAAAAGTAAAGAAAAAGTGTTTACGCTTTTTAAAAGGCCATTCTATTGTACATACACCGATGAGCCATTAAATTATGACTACCCCAAGCCTAGAGAAATTAGCACGTCTGGAGGCTGAACGGTGGCGCAAGGAAAGTTCACAGTGCAGTATATATACAACCCGAAGACCAGCATTCGGTTAGTTTAGTTTACGGAGCCAGAACGAGAAAAGCTGCAGATTTATTGGAGTTTGATAAAGGACAAATTGTGAAGGCACAGCGCATCAGAGCTATGATCTAGGAAACCGCGCGGCCTGTCGGTTGTTCACGTGCCGCTGTTGTGAGTACGTATCAAAAGTGGCGCACAGCTGGCCAAACAACGAACCGTCGTCCAGCCGTGTGTCCGCAGCTCATTGATGCCAGAGCGGAACGGAGACTGTCGCGCATTGTTTACAGCGACCGCAGGGCAAGAGTGCGTCAAATCACCAGCAGATACAACATTTGGGATCAGGGCATTGTGTCACAGCACATAGTTCGTCGTAGCCTTCAGCGCATGGGCCTGCGTAGTGGAAGACCCAGGCGGGTCCCCATGCTCACCGTAAGTCATCGCCAACAACGCATAAAATGGGCCCAAGATAATCGAGATTGGACCGTGGATGATTGAAAGAAAGTGGCCTGGTCTGACGAATCAAGATTCCTAGTGCATAGCGTAGACGGCCGAGTGCGGATACGCCGGTTACCAACGGATGCTTATTTCATCAAGATGCACTGTTGGGCTGACACTGTCCGGCGGCGTTGTTAAGCTGTGGAAATTTTTTCGGGGACATTTTAGGGTCCATTATCCCAATAGCACAATCTCTGACAGCTGTCAGGTATCTGAATATCATAACGGACCAAATTTACCCATTCATGGTAACTGTGTTCCCTGCTGGTGATGGCCATTACCAACAGGATAATGTGTCTTGCCACACTTCTAGAATCGTCAAGGAGTGATTCGAGGAACATGCTTGTGATTTTCTGTCAATGCCCTTTCCTCCGAATTCACCTGACATGAACCCACTCGAACATTTGTGCTTTGACTTGGGAAAGAGGGTCCCCGCTTAATCGCCACTACCCTGAAATGTACGGGAACTGTAGGACCTGCTGTTGACAAAATGGTACGATATACTCCAGTATACCTATCGCCACCTAATCCAATCGGTGCCTCGCCGCCGAGTGGCGGCTTTTTGCGAGATAAATGGGGGTTCTACAGCTTATTAGGTAGGTGATCATTATGTAATGGCTCATTGGTGTAGATAAATACATAAGCTGTGTATTATTTGCGGTGTAGCGGCATGCTTCTAACGCCCTTGGTAATGGTGGGCCCCTAGGCTATAGCCTCGCAACCCCCTCCCCCTCTTATACGACCCTGCTTATCACAGATGCGAAGCAAGTCTGATTTTTGTAAAGCACATGAAGAAACGACTACCATAGATTCAATAGCTGCTGAAAGCTACAACACTGCCATTGAGTCTCAGGTGCGTTGCAATCGGAGTGTTTCTGTCGTGAAGAGAGGGGGGGGGCAATTAGAAATCTTGAGGGGGCTCAGACTTATTTGTTATTTATATATACATTAATACATATGTTTCATAGGGGATAGAGGAAGAATTTCTATGCTCGTATATCGCAAATGCAAATTCTACGAAATATGCACATACAAGTGATTAAAATGTAAAAATGTTATACCTTTATTTAATTTCAGTAATGCACCACGGATTTCGCTATGCGATGGTGTAAATAACCCCCCCCCCCAAAAAAAAAAAAAAAACGTTAGGAGAGGCAAAACTATCTGCATCTTACTACAAGCGTATTTCTAATTATTATTATTAAGAAATTTATAAATCCAAAACGATTAAGAAATTTATAAATCCAGCATTTTCTCACACATCGGCAGCAAGTTACGATGAAAAATTGGAAACATTTGCGCCGAAAAAATGTGACTCGGCCGAAACAAAATGCATTACAATAGCCTTGGAAGCCACCAGCTTTCCCACACTTTAACAGCCACCGCTCGGGGTTATAGGTTTCACACGATGTGGTAGTGCTCTATTGATGAGGGCATCTCCATATATTTTATTTTAACCTCGTTGTCTAAAAAAGACTTAACCGCAAATAAATAAGATATAAAGTAAATAATATTCAAAATTTTCAACGCCATCGTCCATTTCAGCTCAACTGAATCACCAAAAATGGCTTGAAAGATATGGAAAAATGCGCTGGAAGTTCAAAAAATGATCCGAACGTGTTACTTTACTTTTTGAAGCTCTTACATCGATGGCTAAGACATTACAAAATGTTGGTTTGCGGCACTTCAGCGCTTAGCCTGAAAATTAAGGTAATTAGTTAACACGCTATAGATAAAAGTTCGTAATTATACTGAAAAGTAAAAGTTTTTAAAAACTGTGGCTAGAATTTATCTCAATTATTTTTATTTTAAAACAACGTGATTTTTAATGGACGTTTTCTTTCAGTAAATAATTTGTAAAAAAAGTTATTAATTTTAATAAATGTCTTTCATGTTGTAGGAAGTAAAATCTCAAACTACGTAAACGCAGTGATGTGTGTTCAATTCAGCATTTCAGGTGAGAGTGGCGTCTGCAGAACACGCACTCCGCCATATCATTGGTCAAGAGCAAAAACGGAACCCGCCAATTGGCAATTACAGTTGCGTTACCTTGACTATTCGACGAAAAGTGTTTTGTAATGAGGGGTCGTTTACGAGATCTTTCCGATCGGGACACTATAATTATCCGTTTAAAAGACATGTTCGTTTCAATAAATTTCGTTTGTTAGATGGCAAAAAGAATCATTACAGTGTTACCTGAAAATGTGTGCTGTAAACCATTCCCCTGACACTTGGTTTCAGCTTCGTTAGATTATTTAGTTTAGCATATCTCTCTGTTCTACAAAAAAAGTAACTGCCGCCGCTGCCGCTGTTTTAGAAATTTCTCGACACTCTTGCTTTCCTAGTTCGCAGCGCAAAAACGTATTGAACAAAAAAATATGAAATTCACATCGTTTGTAGAGAATTATTTGGAGAACAAGCTGAAATAAACCGTTTCTTGATTCTATTGATACTTCAAGAGCTATTGTATTTTAAAATTAAGGTAAGGTAAGCAACAAGTGCAATCAGGTCGCGTTCCGGACATACTAACAGCAACAGAACCACGGAACTTTGTAGGCATGTAGTGCCATGACCGAATTTCTGCACCTCGTCGCCCTTTTTTGAATTTCGATTTCGATTACGAGAAATTAAATATCTAAATTTCACAAAATTCTCAATTTCGCGATGGGATCCATTTTAAAAGACGGATATATGGCAAACTATAAATTATAACGCATTGCAATTTTTACAGCATAAACTTACAACTATCGTCCTTTTTGTACAAAAAAAAACTAAGAAAAAGTCATTTTCTGATTAAGCATTTTTTAAAGACGCAAATGAAAGAAATAAACGGTTTGTCTGTCTACACGATAACCACAGAGGAACGTTCTGGTCACATTACCTGCTACCATGGTGACGCAGATAATTTCTTATGCATATGTTTTGTTGGCAAAGCTAACTTAATTGTTTAAGGTAGACGTTAAGTAATTTTGCTTCTTATGCTTCCAATGGAAAAACTTTTCTACACATTTTCTTCACAATTATTGCGTTCCCAAGGATGAAAATGTTAACATTGATTAAAATAACTTCATTTTATAACTTGGGATACTTAATATCTTCTAAAACATAAGCATAATTATGCAATTCAACATTTGTTTGTCTACTGACGTCTTCAAAGTACTGGTCGCGCCATCTTTTTTCTGGACAATTAATGCGTTCCCAAGGATGAAAATTTTAACATCGATTAAAATAGCTTCATTCTATAACTTAGAATACTTAATATTTTCTAAAACATAACCATAATTATGTAATCCAACATCTGTTTGTCTACTGACTTCATCAAAGTACAAGTCGCGTCACCATTCTTGTGGTACGAACGCCAGCTAAGGAAATGTTATTGATTTTTATATAATTATGGTAAAAAATATTAAGTATTCCAAGTTATGATATGAAGTTATTTTAATCGATGTTCAAATTTTCATCTTTGGGAACGCAATAATTGTGAAGGAAATGTGTACAAAAGTTTTTCCATTGGAAGTATAGGAAGCAAAATTACTTGACGTCCACCTTAACGGTTTAGCATAACGGTTTACGGAAATGCTTTTTGGACCGCTTTTGCTTTCCTTAGTGGTAAATTTAGTAAGTGCTATAAGTTCTAACGACAAAAGTCCGACCTTCCAAAAATTAAAGACAGTAAGAAAAACTCTGAAATTTTGGAAAAACAAGCCTTATTTGATTAGACATGCAACAAAAATTGAAATTTATATGAATTTTCCAGTTTTTATTTCATGTGATCTTCTTGGAGATCGGGCTGCAGGGCCCGAGCGCTACTCTGGAAACGAGCGTAGCGAGCCTAGAGGCGCAGCCCCTATTAGTAGTAAAAAGAACAAATAGTTTGAAATTTTCGCATTTCCTTTTTGTCACAGATCGTGAACCACATACCACTAGGGGAAAAATACTTTATAGGAATAATTTTTCATTACTTGCTACCGTTAAAGATCAGGTAGCGCAAATAATTTATTGAATTCGAAGCCCTAACGTCACGTTAGCTACACTGAGGCTTAACCGTATACATGGGAAATCGGCATCCAGAAGACAAAGCTGAATGTCAGATCCCAAAACATGATGTATTGCAGTGCTAACAACATGCCGTTAGTGATTACAAATCCACAGTAAACTTAACTATCAAATAAAAGAGGCTTTAAAAAATTTACCGGATTGTGGAACAATATTTGGTTTTCTTGTTTGCCCGCTTCTCTTGCATATATGATTAAGATGAACTGGCCTTCTACCCTCTTGATTTTTATCCAGAAAAAGTATTAAGTAATATTGGTAGGATTTCATAATAGATATATGGACAATTGTTCCATGAAATAAACACATTTACAAAAGCATTCTCATCTAGAGCAAAAACATTTGCTCTAGAGTATATGTATTTTCATAACTTTAATTTCAGAGCTACGTTAAAAAAAGTTATTTAAAGTGTTAACACTTTGTGTGAAGTCATTTATAGCTCTAATTAACGGAAATCCCGTTGTTATTTTGTCGAGGTACTGTATATATTATTGGCTGCATTGATTCGGCGGATTTAGAAAACGTAAATATACATGCCGGTGACAAGTTTAGTTTTAGTATATAAAACAAAGAAATTAATTTAATACTTAAAATAATCTTAATGCTACTGAGACATGATGTCCATGTGGATGCATTCTTTTTTATTATATTTGATCTCATTTTCTTAAGTTTTTAAAATTGATTTCTCCAAATCTTCATCTGTAAACAAAAATAATTACACTAAATATAAGGGGTGATCACCCAAAAACGTACGGAAGGGGGGGGAGTCCATGAATTTTCGGGGGAGGGTTGGACCCCCGAAAAGATGCGTAAATACATCACTGGTCTCAGGGGCAGATCCAGCGCGTGCTCTCCCCTTAGCACCAAGGAAAAGCTTCGATTTGTTAGGTTTTAATAACAAATGTAATAATTTTTCGCGAAAGAAAGTATCATTTAAAAATATATTACTTTCCTTAATTGGAAAAACTTATACACATAGGTCCCCGTCTATTCCTGACACTTGCCCCTCACGAAATCCTGGATTCGTCCCTGTTGAGTCTGAGGTCTTTTAAAAGGTAAAAAGTATTGTTGCCGCAAGGTATGCTGGGAGATGGGGGATAACTATCGAATCAACAGCGGGTGCATGCGATCAGATTACACAGTAGCTTTGAAACAAGTCTGATTTTTGTAGAGCACATGAGCGAACGAGCACCAGCTCAAAGATACAACACTGCCATTGAGTCTGTGGTCGTTATGTAAAAAGTTATATCGCCTCTAGGCATGCAGGGAGCTAACTATCTCATCAATAGCGGTGGCATGCGCTCAGATTACACAGTTGCTTAGATTACTGAACACGGTGAAGTGAGACATGGAACCAAGTCTAATTCGCGGTATTTTTGTTTATGCGTTTAAATTGGGACATTCCGCTTCCGAGGCAAGAAGACTGATCTTCTTGTCACAGTGACAATTCTAAGCAAATATCACCTTTTAGGACAACGGTGACAGCTGAACAGAAGCCAGAACTGAAAGTCGAAGTCTTACTTGTAACAGTGACAAAATCACTGTTAACAGGGGTGACGGAGCAGCGATAAAAATCACCGTTACAACGGCTCCCTTTCGAATTATTTGTTTACGAACGAATGAACCGGCATACCTGCCAACATAGTGTAGAGCCTTGCCAGTAGTAACTAGCATTATCGCACGGAGTACATACGCTTTTTTACGAAACGATCCATCTCTTTGTGAAAAAAAAAATGCACGCAACAACAAAACACTACAACAAACAAGGACAGCAATGCAGCAAACTTAACAAGTGGGAAACACATAGTTGATTCCCCTAGTGATGGCATGATAGGTAACACTGTGAGATTTAATTTCAAAACTACCACCAGTAAAAATCAGCCAGATGCTTTTAGAATTTCACACTCGACAGATGGGGAAATCCAAGCAAGTGAACGCGCATTGCGCAAACCTCCACTTACCATAAGATCATACTGCCTCTAAAATAACAGTTTATGACAAGATGAGACCAAAGAAGGAAAAAAAATCTGAACATTTTAACTGGGTGGAAAATCAAAATAAAAAAAAGACAGTAGTAGAATGCAGACTACTTTCAGTTTGTCTTTTTCTTTACTCTGTAGGTGCAAAGCATCCATTGCTTAATTTTTCTTTCTGCTATTTTTATCTCCCTATTTCTCCATTGTCGCTTTCTTTCTTGCCTTTCTTTTTATCCCTTCCAATAATAATTTCATCCATCACGCTGAAATAACGTTCAGCCCAAAGACCATGAGTGCATGATATCAAATTTCTAACTATTTTAGATAAATGGTGTAACTTTGAGAATATTAATACTTTTAAACACCATGCAACAATTTTTACAAATAGTCCAACTTCATCCCTTCCGTTTTAGGAAAATTTTCCACCCGCTTATCAAGCTTGAATGCAAAACGTTCTAGGAGGGGGGATATTTAATAACGCAGGAGAGAGAGAAAATTGCACGGCGGGGGAGGGCAGGGGGATTACGGAAGAAATCTTTGCTTTGTCAGACAAACGGTTTTGAAAATGTTCCCCTTATTTTCAAGCTGAATTATAAATATGTATGCACTAAAATGTTATTTAACAATAATACTGGACAAAAGCAACACCGCGAGAACAAAAGAAATTACGATTACGAAAAAATCTGAACTCAGTCGACCTTCCGGTTCCAAAGGAAGTTTCGTAAAAATGAATTCCGTGAACTAACGAACACCCCCTCCCCCGTCGCCACCAACTTCCCAAACAATTCTGTTCACTTGTCCATCGATCTCGTAAATGGCCAAAAAAAAAAAAAAATAACGAAAAAGGCGGAATTCCTCGAATTCGCGAAAGATAACGAGGAAATTTTCGCGACGTCCAACCTCCGTTTTCACAAATTGTTGCCTACAGTTTCAAAATGAAATACAAACATTTATGCAATAAAGTTATATTTAACAAGACTACTGGACATGAAGAAAACATCGGGGAAAAAAATACGGTTACGGCAAAAAATCTTATTCCGTTTAACTACTGTTTTCGGAAGTTTTGAAACACGAAATACCGTCAGCAGACGAAACACTATCCCTGTCCCCAAATTCTCTTCAATTTTACACCGATTTAAAATGACATTTAACAAAAATATTGGACACAAGCGCAACATACAAACGCAACATCGTGAGAAAAAATTACGATTACGGCAAAATCTTTTACTCTGTTTAACTACCTTTTCGGAAAGTTTTAAAACACGAAATACCGTCCCCAGACAGCATAAAGCCTAACCGCCCAGAATATGGCGGCGCACCGAGAAATTAGTGTCACATAGGAGACTAGTATGCCCTCCAATGCCCTTATCGGAAGGAACCAGTTACGAGAGAAAACTTCTACCAATTGGCGTCATCCTCTAAAATACCAATCGCTAATGTTTCGATCAGTAGAATGAAACAGCAGAAAGTTAAGATGACTAACAATGCGACTATCTTTGTGGATAACAAAAAAAAAAGGGGGGGGGGGGGGTGGAGGTTTATATTGACTTACCAGAAATGTTCTTTCCTTTCTGCTACCGAAATGCTATAGTCCAATTTATCTTACACAAGGCATTGCTACTTTTTTCTTTAATCTCAGTTTTACATTTATAGTTAGAATGAATTTAACACGCGTTATTTCTGAGAGCATTTATTTCCAGTTTCTTGATCAACGGAACCATAGTGGGAGATGTCCTCAGGTCCCGACTCACCCCCTATTGAGGGGAGATTGAGCATGAATTTAAAGTGATATGACATACAACGCTTCCACCAATCAATACATCTATGGAACCACCCACCCCGCCCATAAGAAATTTTTGGCTACGCCACTAGACGGAACCTATTGTGATCTGCTGTAATCCCTTGCTGAATATGCGGTAAGTATTCATGGCTACTGAAAACTTATTTACGTACCGTAATTTTTTGAGAATCTTATGTCAATGAAAGGGTTCGCATATTTTTCTCTAGCAGAACCACAATAGATTCCGTCGATTCTAGAGGATGACGCCAATATTTGGAAATTGTTTTCCCATGTGACCAGTTCCCGCCAATGAAGTAACGCATTGGAGGGCACAACAGTTTCCTATGGGACAGTCACCGTGAATTCTTCTGGTATCCCAGCAGTCCAGTCCACGCCTGTTCCGTACGAAAACGATAGAGAACAGAACAAAACGAAAAACAACCGCAGTTAAGTAGTCAAATCCTGCACGCCGCTTTTCCTGCATACGGCCAGACTGGATCGAGAGTGAGGAAATGCTTTATCGAGTCAGGCCGTGCCTTGCCGAACGGTTATTCAGGCATCCAATGGATACGGAGTCAGTGGCGATGCGATCAGCTACAACTCCGCGTTTAGTAATACACTGCTGGACAATTGCTAAGGACGGATCATAAACGGCTATATAGCGCATAAAAAAGTAAGTGTGGTTGGATGCCAAGTGAAATAAAATAATGTCAGAATGCCAGGACATTACAAGAAAGATAATTTATTGTGCTCTGAAATCCAGAAAGCTTTGGAACGTTTTAAAGGGACAAACAGGCCAATTTGTGCAGAATACGTAAACGTGAAAAAAATGCAGTTACCGTCGGCAGGCGTTCCGGCGTAAGATGCCAATACGGGATATGGCTACCATGGAGGGCGATGCAAGATTCCACACGTCGTGTCATGCTTTGCCCAACATTAACAAGCAGCTGTTGGGGTAATTTATCCCATTCCTCTGTCAGTGCACGGATGAGGGTGTCCTTGTTTATTGGGGGGCATTTGCGACCAGCAAGACTCCTCCCCAAAGCATCCCACACATTTTCAGTGGGATTCAGATATGGAGAACGTGCTGGCCATACGAGGCGTTGAATATCCTTGCTCTCAAGACACTCCTGGACAGCGACTGTTCGATGACATGTTGCGTTGTCGTCCATGAAAATGAATCTATCACCGACAGCACCACGGAACATGCAAACATGAGGTAGCAGAACATCATTAATGTATCGTTGGCCAGTCATAGTCCCAGTTGGAAGCACATAGAGGGACGTACGGCCATTGATCATGATGCCAGCCCATACCATGACACTACATGTCTGATATCGGTCCTTTTCCTGTATGTTTACTTGACAATATGCAGTACCACTATCACGCCACATCAGTTGTCGTCGACAATCAGACGATATGCTGCATCTATTCTCATCTGAGAAGAGGACAGCAGACCAGTCGTTATCAGTCCAATTGCGATGTAGATGGCACCATTGCAAACGGGCGGTACGGTGACGTCTGGACAATGGGATGCAAACAACAGGCCGGCGGGCGTATAGTCCTCCTTCATGCAAACGTCTGGAGACAGTTTTTCGGGAGATCCGCTTGCCAGTAGCAGCCATAAACTGATTTGCTACCTCACTAGCTGTGCTGCGCCGGTGTCCTTTTGTTGATAGCACTATGTACCGATCTTCTGCAGGTGTCGTACTGCTAACACGACCTCCTCCGTCACGTTTGCTACACTCTCCATTTGTTTGAAATGACTTCCAAAGCCTTAAAACATTACTGTGGCTTACGTCGAACTCCCTGGCAACATCTGTTAGTTTTCACCCTTCTTCAATCTTGTCAATATTACGGCCACGCGTAAAATCATCTAGGTGATGTCGGTAAGACATACTGAAAATTGCAAGTTCGTCAATTGATTCTTTCCCTTTCAACTTTGCGTTTGAACAACAACGGTCAAATTCTTTATACCTCTTATCAGCGCTGTGACGTCACGAACAAGTTCGGCAATCCAAAATTTGCATACGCACAACACGTCTTACTGTATTCCGCACTTATGCTAATTTCCACATTTTCCTGCCTTCCATTTTATGGTTGCTATCGTTGCTATTGTCATCCGTCCTTAGCAATTGTCCGGCGGTGTATATGAAATGCTAAAAAATATGAATCTAACAACGATTGAAAAGAAATATATATGAAATTAATTTTACTTAGAAAATACTGATCATCGAACGATCAAAGTGCAAGTTGTTAATTAAATGGAATTTTTAACACTCCTGTGTTTTAAAAATTCTGTTCATTAGTAAAAAAAAGGTTGATAAAACAGTACGAGGTACATATATCACCATGAATTGCACATAATTCCGTTTATAGTAATAAACTGATATGTAATTTCCCTGTATTACTATAAAAGCGAATGTATGGGTAATGGACTCTAAAAAATTGAAACACTTAATGGAAGTCCTTAATTAGGCATTGTACCGCCAGTCCGCCAAGGGAGGCAAGTACAGCTTCTATTCGACGTGGCATAGAGTAAGATAATGCCTGGATTTGTGCAGGAGTGGTTTTGCACCATTCTTCCTTCAAATACCGAATCAATTCCTAGATTTCGTAGGAGGGAGAAAAGGGTGCCTGTGACGTCATTCCACACTGCCACGCTGCGACACTGTCCCATACATGTCTAATTGGATTTAGATCCCAAGATTGCGATGCCCAAGGCATACACAAGACACTTTGTAGACTCAGTTGGCGACCGCCTTCTCTCGATGAATCTCAGCGTTATGTTGAAATACATCAGCTGCCGGATTGCCTAAACTAATAGCTATACCTAAACGATGCAATGGCGCAGAGGTCTAAGCGCTGGCTTATGGCCATTCGCCCGCTACGGTTCTGGGTTCGAATCCCGGTGGCGTAATTTACCAGTGAATGTACGGAATTTCGAAAAAGGCCATTTCCACCACGCGAATGGTTCAGAGCTACTTTGGAGTTTGCGAGTAGGCGGGGCCTATGAGGAGAGTCATGTGACAGGAACACTGTCTATTATCGGGAGAAGTTCTGCTTGCTAAGAAATTCAATGTGAGGTTACTTAACATATGCGACAAATGATCATATTGAATTATATCGTGGGAAGTGCTGCTTCCTAAGAAATTCATTCTGAGGTTAATTAACATATGTGACAAATGATCATATTGATAACGGTAAAGTAATTTTGTGCACGATATCATAAGGAATATCAACAGTTCCTCAGACGAATACTAGTCGTAGATCTTAATATTGAAATTGAGGACGACTTCAAAAAATAGCTAGTTGAATACATAATCCAAATCGGCCAACAGATGACAGCTCGTCAATCTGACGATCAAGTCTTTTCCATGAGTGTAAAGAGGTCTAGTTAGAAAAAAAATCAAAGAGTGATTTTGTATTAGCAAAGAACTTCCTAATGACACGAAGTAAGACATCAAAATAGTGTTCTGTTGAAATAAAACAGTTCCTTTGGAATAAATACACCAGAATGTAGATTGCCATATATTGTGTCTGATAAAATAGTAAGTGATCTGTCATATATATATTTTTCTAATATTTACGAAATTTCTCATGTTTTTGTCCCTCCAAAATTCTTCAAAAAATGCCTTCAATTCCACATTTCAACCCCCTTCTCCCCGAAAATTAAAAAAGGAAACGTTAAACAACCCACGGGTTCTACATACAAAACACATTAGTATTACACCTGAAGAGAAGTTAGCGCTGATATATCTCGGCCGTGTGAGAACTATATAGAGTTAAGGTACTTCGGAAGTAAAGTTACCAGTCCATGAAGTCATGTTGATATAAAAACTCAAAGGTTCCCCTACCAATCATTCATCATTTACACTCTCTATTTACCTCCAGTTACATTCCGACTGTACGGGTAAAGCAAATGAAGGTAGCCATTGTCGCAATGAAAACTCACGAACATTAAAATGGCATATGGCGAGTGCAGCAAAGCTTACATTTCTTCGTCACCTGACTCTCCTCATAGACCCCGCCTACTCGCAGTCTCTAAAGTAGCTCTGAACCATTCGCTTGGTGGAAATGGCCTTAATCGCAATTTCGTACAATCACTTGTGAAATACGCATCCCGGTGAGGTATGCATGTTGTGCTTGTCTTGCGGCACTGGCTCTCCCTTCCCTGGAGACAGTAGCCCTGAATTAGTGACATGCGACTGCTTATAGACCATTGAGTTGCTCACAATGGTAGTTGAACCCTCAAATAATAAAAAAAAAGTAATTCTTACACTAACATTGTGAGAAAGGCTGAAACCGGAGACATCGTTAACATGGCTCCGGTTTCAGCCTGCCGGCCATCTGGGTCTGCGATTTTTCTGCGGTTTTCTACAGCCTCCCTGAGCTTGCGGACGTCAATGCGTAGATGGCTCCCTGTCAAGTCAGTTCCGGATGCACTTTGTTTGTTTCTCCTCATGCTGACAGTGGCAGTAAAATATATTTCCCAAGCCGTCTGGTCAACGTAAGAAAATAGGCAATTACCCTCCCGAATAAAAAACTGAGAGATACTTATAGCCAGAATTGCTTATAAAAACGGTTAACAGACAGGCAAACAGACGATAGGATTCTAAATGAAAAATTCCATATGACGTTTATGAACGACAAAGTAACACTAAAATACCTGACGTGACGCTTTCTTATTTCAAAAAACTTGATTGTGTGACGTTAATCGTGTGACGTAATGCATCTCTGACGTCATGTCAGAATGATTCAGATGAAATGGTGTCACCCCAGCAGCTGTTGAAAATCGGTTCTACAAGGCCGCAGCACTAGTTCTTGACGTCATCACAGGAAGAACTTGCCTTGACCGCCCTACCTAGTGGACTGTTGCTATGTAACGCGAAGGTGATATCCCGAACTTAGGTGCTTACGAAACTCTAACAGTTGAAACTATGTTCTTTCCAACTATTTGAAACAGATATTTGTGATAGTAAAAAAAGGTATCTGTACTGAGTAAATAGAACAAGATCTGTAAACTCACCGTTATGAGTATTTTTTATTTATAATTTTTTAGGGGGGAGCTGTTTTTCGAGGGCAAGGGATACAATACGTTCATGCTATTAGTGAAGGACAAATGCAATTAAACTTAGGCGGTTTGTTTAGCAACTCGATTTTAAGGTATTTTTGTGGCTAAATAAAAAAAGGAAATTCCGTTTTCACAATTTTTCCACTTGCACTGAAAGGACACCCCAATCCCCCCCCCCCAAGTTAATAAACACGACAAATTCAGTACATTAATTTAAAGAACTTGTTCTATTTATTAAGCAAAAAATACTTTTTCTTCTTTTTCTTTAATTTATACCTCGTGTCCGACTCTAACAAAAGGCCGACGCATGAGGGACTGTTAAGAATTTATTAATATTTTACCTTATTTTTCCATGCAGAAACTTATTCTTTTTGTAAACTAAGATGTTTAATAGATACTTTCTTTTAACTTTTTAAAATTTTGTTTAACTTCAAGAAAGGATCCTTTAAAAGTTCCATTTTCACCTCCTTCCACACAGATCAGACAACCAACTAAGAGGGTGGGAGCCTGCACAAGAGTTTCCGCTTGCAACAAGAAGTAAACAACTTATTTAGAAATCACCTTTTAGAACACTCTACATATACCTAGTAAGAGGTTCATGACAAAGGTATTTAAAATTAAAAAATTAGTAAGAATTAGAGTAAACAAAATGACTTTTTAAATAATGAAAACATGAATTTAAATTATGAAAAAATAAAAAAAATGGGAATGTACTGAAATACAAAAAGGTGAAGGTGAAAAAATATAAAGGGAAACCATTTTTTTTATTATTGGAAAATGTTTTATTTTTATTTTACGATGTTCCGTAATGATTAAATAATTCCCTTACTACATTATAATATTGCCCAGTAAAATGTTCCAATCTTTCAAATATAGGCAAAATCTAATTCGTAATTATAATTTTATTTTTCCAATATAATATCGAAATGAAGTCGAACATGATATTTATATATGTTTTAGTTTCACACATTTATAATTTTCAGTTTTATTTAACTTTCACATAAACAATACGTTTTTCTTACAATCACTAATATTTACCCTTGCTGTAAAGTTGCAACACACACTCTCTAGGGCAGTTAAGTTAAACAAATGTTTTTTCTGAATATGTTAGATGAAAAAAGTGGTTATCTTTAGTTAAGAAACCTTTTTGCGTCGTCAGTTCAATAGTTCGAAGTTTTCTCATTTTTGTCCCAACAGTGTGCTACATATAGTAGCATTGCCTTAGGGAATTGAAATTTAAAAGCAATAAAACTTAGTTTTAACAACCTGTTGGTGGAAAAAAAGTGTCAATCCAATTGCTATAAATAAACAAAGACATCGCGCTTTCTACATTTTCGCAACACCCAGCAACCGAAAATTTGTTATTTGGCCACTGCTCGGGAAACGAATCCCAGATCTTCTGATATCCAGCCGAGAGATTTGTGATTCGTTTCCAAAGCAGTGGCCAAATAACAATTTTTCGGTTGCTGTGTGTTGAAAAAACGTGTAAAAAACGATGTCTTTGCTTATTCAATGATTAGCAAAGACATCGTTCTTTACACGTATATTCTTTACACGTATATCGTTCTTTACACGTATATTCTTTACACGTATATCGTTCTTTACACGTATACTGATATTTGGCGGATTTTCAATAATTGCTATAAATTTTGCATGTATGTCCTTCGAAAAATGTAACATTTACACTTAGGAAACTATTTCGTGCCAAAACGTTTCTTTTTATTGTTAAAAAAGGATTTTTGATTTGATTGAGCGAACTTTAAGTTCAGTTCCATATACTAAAAACAATTCATGGTTTTCACTTTCTTTATTTCGAAGGAATGAAAAAATTGTGCACCAAAATATTGTAGAAAAACTAGAGATTTTAGCATATTTTAAGGAATGAATCAGTTTGAAATTCTGCAATTCTAGTGTACAGAAAAATGTACAGCCGTGGAATTCACAAAACCAAAATTAACTTTATTAACAATACATTAAAACCTAGTTTACAGATTTGTAATCATTATTTACTACGCGATTTAAATCCAGTTCAAACATCTTCAGATAAAACACTTTATTGCGGTACATTACTAAGGTTAAAGATCGTTCTTTGAACTAGACTATATTTCACACTAAATACAAAATCGCAAAGAAACTGTTTTATAAAAAAGAGCTAATAAAACATACATACCCTTGCAGCTCCTGTAGGCTGGAAATCTCGAGAAATTTCACGATACCATTTTGAGCGTAGTTCTTCATTCCCGGAAAATTTAAACACTGACGCTTTAGGACCTGCGTCGTAATGGCTACGGCAATCTAGTACACAACCATGTGAAGGCATATTAGAATAAAAATAATTTTTTAACACCGTGAAATAAATAACAAAGAGTGGAATGATATGAATCAGTCAGCTGCAAGAACAATGAACAACCTCATGGAGCAACGCTACAATAATCTCACAAGATAACAGACGCTAACTATGGTTACGGCCGGTCTTTAAATTTAACAGGTCTTCCTGTAGTGACGTCAGACGTCGGAGAGCAGGAGGTGTTTGAGCCCTGTTTCAGGGGGCGTTGACTGTGAGCGACAAAATGGGAAAAAGTTCATACTTTCGAACAAAGAAAATTATATTGTTTTAACTTGACACGTGGAATTATTATATGGCAGGTGCAATTTTAAACTACAAGACATAACTGTTCCCATTAATTCGTATGTTAAGCACCATAATTGTGAAAGAAAGTGCGTTTTTGAGGTGGAAATTAACAAATCATTTGGAATAGATCGCACGCTTTCGTAACACTTTGCTAAAGCCATTTGCAGAAAGAATAATGGCTGTGGAATAAATCTCGCTCCTGTGTCCTGACCTTTAACATAATTTCGATGATATTAAACAGAATTGGTTCAGTATATCTCTCTGGAACAGCATACTAAAGTTTTGTTGCAATAGAAGCATTTTTAGTTAAGATATGAGGAATAAATCTCTGTCCTGTGTCCTGCTCTTTGACCCCATTTCGATAATATGCAACAGGACAGGTTCAGTATATCTACGAAACAATATGATAAAGTTTTGCCGGAATCAAAGTATTGTTACGTAAGTTATGACGCATAAGGGCGATGGAATGGTTCTCGCTCTTATGTTCAAACCTTTGACCCCATTTCGTCCGTTTTCTACAGATTTTGTCCTCAGATTGTCCCCTATCATATACTAAAATTTCATTGAAATCGAATCATTTTTACTCGAGTAATCGTGCGGTCAGGCAGACAGACGGACAAAGCTGGAGCATATACGCTTCTTCAACTTACGGGTGGAAAGCGTAAAAAATCGGATTTCGTTGTTCTGCTCAATTTTCTATTATGAGACCACGTTTCAGTGATACGTGAATGCTCAGGTCCTCGAGAAAATGTAAGGATCGGAAACCAGAAAATTCAAAACAAATTTCAGCTAGCACAGATTCAGGTTTTCCGTTATTAGAAAAATGCATACTGTTTATTCTAATATTAATTCAAGTTATTAGCACGAATAAATGAAGCTGTTATAAAGGAAACGGCAAAACTAAATGAACTCCGGCCTTGGATGGCAAAAGTTACCGTACAAATCACTGTCAGGACCTTTGCTTTGTACTCTGCATTCAATTTGTCTGAGGTTTGGGTAAGACGCCAACTTTCCAGCATTATCACTGTCCTTGCAGGGAAAGAAACATTCCAGGTGTTCTTTCCCAGATGTAGATATATGGATGCCCCCTCTAATTTTATTTGTAAATATCTTCACTATTAATCATCCGATTTGGAGGATATTTAGAATTTAAGGGGTTTTCCCTGCGCTAAATGCAATGTGCATAAAATAACATACACCTTATAAGGAAAAATGTGGAGATAGCGAACTAATTAACATGTTAATTAGCTTAATTAGCATTTTTCTTCGCATTAAGAGATAGTTCCTTTTGAGTGCTTTCCAACGGTATCTTACTTGTGTATCTGCGGCGAGTGGTTCTAAAGTTAACGGGGTTGGCTCGTTTTTTTCTTGAGGACTGTACATCTCGACCCGTGTCCTCTCTGACAGTCTCCCGTCTGGGTCGCTGTCACTTGGTCATCTCTGAAGAGGACTTTTGCCCGCCTACATGCACGTTCCGGGTCTACCTACGGGTCGCACCTGCTGTTCTGTGTGACCTCGCCGCCAATTTGTGTGCGGGTCCTTAAGAGTTCTTCGGAGGATATGAATGACTCGGGAGTTTTTCTGGTATTGCCTGTTGGGACGTGGTGGGAGTGTGTCTAAACATCAGTGCACCATGTCCAGGTGATTACCTGCGGCGTGGTGAACAGTGTGAAGCTGTTGCGTTGCAACAAAATTCGTGTATGGGGGAGGGGACGTCGTGCGAGAGCACATTAAGGGGCATCCCTCTCTCAGCCTCCATGATTTGGGGCTCCTATGCGAAGACAAAGGAAAATCTCCACCGCCCACCATGAAAGCTTGCCCACTAGTGGGCGGTAGGAACCAGGTTGACGACCACTGGTCTAAGCGCTGGCTAATGACCCTCTGTCCGAGATGGGTCCAGGTTCGAATCCTAGTGAGGCATGCATGTTGTGTTTGTCTTGCAGCATTGGTTCTCTTCCTTACCCGGAACCAGTGGCCTTTAATTAGGGACGGGGGTTACTGCTTATATCCCATTGAGATGCACACGGTGGTCGTTGGGGGTATTGGGGATATCCCAAATCAAAAACAAAATCGTAAAGCTGTAAGTAAGCTCTGTGTGCGGTACAAATCAGACAGACCAGTTCGTTGGGCATCAGTAAACGTTCAACTGAGAGTCAGAGTGGGCAAAACGAGTGGTTCGAGCTACCTTAAATTCCGCAACGTAGTTGGTGCAAAGCATGCCGGTTTGAGTTTCTGTAAAACGGCCACCCTGCTGGGTTTTTCACGCGCAACTATAGCGAAGGTTTACCGTGAATGATGCGACACCCAAGTTGTCTTGGAAGACAGGAGTGGCAATATGATGCATCTATTGGAAATATAGGGCAAAGGGCAACACTTCATCATTCCAAATGCGGAGGTACGCATGCTTGGTCAATTCATCGTCAATGCAAAGATAATGCCCGTTTCTTGGTACGAAAAGCATCCCCCAAACATCACAGAACGCCTTATAGCTTGAACAGCACCTTCGACACAATCGGGATTAAAGGCTTCATTGGGCCTGCAATGCACTCGTCACCACCCATCAGTAGAGCATACAAACAGAAACGAGACTCATCAGACCAAGTTACTATTTTCCAATCTTTCACAGTGAAGTGTTGGTGCCTCTCAAGGTTAGTAGACTTCAAGGTTATGCTTATCCGTCACTTCTGCTGAGCACTGTCTCACGGGTCGCCTTCGTTACGTCACAGTCCCGGAGATCTCCACACCCCAAACGCTTGAACTGCTTGGTCCCGTTTTTCTGGTTCAGGGTCTGAAAGCTACATTGATTCATTTGAAGCTAGGTATTTGTAGCAAACAAATTTTATTTTCCTTGGTTATACGTTAAACACTGAACATGCCTGGTTCGTGCGCAATAGCAACGTGTCAAAATTATTATTCGAAAACCAGAAATAATGCCATTCATTACCATAGGTTTCCGAAAAATGAAGTTTTGCGTAAAACATGGAAATTGAGATGCAAACGAGCTGACAGTTTCAACGAAATGAATTTAGCTTTTTGTTCGGAACATTTTCCTGAGGAAGACTACGAACGCAATTTAAGGAATGAACTTCTAGGTTTGCCTATCCGCAAAATGCTAAAGGACACAGCTGTACCAAGTTTAAACCTCCCGGGAAACTTTAATGTAACTTCTAATTCTGAGAGAAAGAACAGACAGGAGAAAAGGAAACGAACTGATCTTGTTGGGGATTTGAAAAATTCTGATTATGCAGATGAAATTTTGGAAGACATGTGGAGTGCCAATGATGAAAATACTGAAATTGAATGTAGGAAAGACCTAAAAGCAGAAAATGAAGTTCTATTGAAGGAAAATTATATTTTGATGAAGGAAAATAAAAAGCTGAAAAAACACATATTATATTACAGCTCTTCAACCAATAGTCTAACTTTACGTGTAAAAGTCTTCAAAGTAAAACAGAATCAAATGCAGAAACAATAATTAGAATTGCGAAGGTTACGGAAAGATGAGAAAAAAGACAGAGAAATGTGCATAAAAAATATGCTTTCTACAGTGTTTACTCCAGGACAGATAAGGGTTTTGTTAGGCCAAAAACGGATTGTTTGGAACTCTACTAATATTGCAGATGCAATAACATTAAGAACTGTTTCCAGGAGAGCATATCAGTACTTGAGAAATAAAGTTAATATTCCGCTTCCTGCTTTGTCAACGTTGCGCCGATGGGTAGCTACAATTAAATGTTCACCTGGAATTCAAGCCACAATTTTAAAACTGATGCAGAGCGAAGGAATGCAAATGACTGAAGCCGAAAGAACATGTGTAATTCCTGTAGATGAAATGAAAGTTTCCAGCAAAATGTGCTGTGTACTAGTGACGAAAGCATTTGAAGACAACCAAAGCCTAAAGATAGCAAAGGGACTTCTCAGTAAGGGAACAAAACAGATTAAGGCACTGAGAAAAGAAGATGGTTCTGTGACATGAAATAGAGGCGAAATTTTGACAAGAGTGAAAGATTTCTACTCCAAATTATATGAAAGGGATGATACATGTACTCCAGACATCATTAAAGGTACCAATACCAGAGTTCTTCCAGTCCTCCCAGCAGAAGTTGCACATGCAATCAAGAACATGTAGCGGGCAAAAGCTCCAGGAGAAGATGGAATTACTGTAGACATCAAACAAGAAGCAAGTGGAGAAATCGAAACAGTACTCGCCCAAATTTTCGCTCGATGCCTTAATGAAGGGAATATTCCTAAGGATTGGAACAACGATACAATGATCTTGCTACATAAAAAAGGTGACATTGAGGATCTCAGGAACAACAGACCTATCAGCCTGCTATCAGTGGTTTATAAAATCTTCACTAAAGTTCTTTCACACCGCTTGAAGGTAACACTCGACATGGCTCAACCGAGAGAACAAGCTGGATTCAGGAGTGGCTACAGCACAATATATTATATCTACGTACTGAGAGAACTAATTGAAAGAGCGAGGGATATATGAACTTCCATTGTGCATGGCTTTTATCGATTATGAAAAAACCTTTGATACGGTGAAACCATCAGCAGTTACAATGGCTTTGAAAACCTGCGGTATTGAAGATGCATACATTAATATTATTAATGACATATATGAAAATGCAAGTGCAAAGATTCGGCTGTTTGAGAATACAGCACACATAAAAGTTGGAAAGGGAGTGAGACAAAGTGACACCCTATCTCCGAAGCTCTTTAATGCTACATTAGAGGGTGTCTTTTACTCGCTGAGCTGGGAAAACAATGGGATAAAGATTAATGGAGATTATCCAACCCACCTTCGTTTTGCTGATGACGTAGTCATGTTTGCAACTACCCCATCAGAGCTGCAGAGTATGATCCAGGAACTAGCTGACAAGAGTTAAGAAGTGGGATTCAAAATGAACTTTTAGAAGACAAAAGTGATGTTCAAAGCTTTTACAAGAAATGAAGATTTATCGATTGATGGAGAAAAGCTGGAGATAACAGACACGTACGTTTATCTTAGACAACAGATATCAAGTGAGGCTCACATTGATGAAATTAATCGGTGAAGAAAACTGACCTGGAGAGCTTTTGGAAGAAACAGCATAATTTTCAAGAGCAATATGCTATTATGTCTTAAAAGAAAAGTGTTTGATCAATGCATCCTTCCAGTGCTTACGTATGGTGCAGAGAAGTGGATCTTAACTAAAAGAAATATACAAAGGCTGCAGACAACTCAAACAAGCATGGAGAGGTGCATTCTTGGTGTAACCAGGCGAGATAAGAAGAGGAATTCGTGGATCCGAAAAATGACAAGAGTGGAAGACATCATAATCAGAGTTAAATCCCTGAAATGGCAATAGGCTGGACATACTGCCAGAAGGACAGACCATCGATGGATACATACATACAAGAATTGCTACTTGAAGGTGGACGTCAAGTAATTTTGCTTCTTATACTTCCAATGGAAAAACTTCTTTACACATTTTCTTCACAATTAATGCGTTCCCAAGGATGAAATGTTGAACATCGATTAAAATATCTTCATTGCATAAGTTGCAATACTTAATATTTTCTAAAACATAACCATATTTATGCAATTCAACATTTGTTTGTCTACTGACGTCATGAAAATACAGGTCGCGCCATAGTTTTTCTGGAAAATTAATGCATTCACAAGGATGAAAATTTGAACATCGATTAAAATACCTTCATTTCGTAACTTGGAATACTTAATATTTTCTAAACCATAACCGTAATTATGCTATCTAGCATTTTTTTGTCCACTGACGTCATCAAAACACATGTCGCGCCATCTTTTTTCTGGGTTCAACACCACCAAAGGAAAAGTGATTGATTTTTAATATAAGTATGGTTATGTTTTAGAAAATATTAAGTTTTCCAAGTTATAATATGAAGTTATTTTAATCGATGTTCGAATTTTCATCTTTGGGAACACATTATTTGTGAAGAAAATGTTTACAAAAGTTTTCCATTGGAAGTAAAGGATGCAAAATTACTTGACGTCCACCTTTATAATATGGGATAAGGGCAATGGAATGGATCGCAATCCTATGTCCTGACCTTTGACCACATTTCGTCCATTTTCAATAGGGTTCGTCCCCAGGTGGTCCCCTACTACATACTGAAATTTCGTCGAAATCGAACCATTTTTACGCGCGTTATGACGCATAAGGGCGATGGAATGCATCCCGATCTTATGTCCAGATCTTTGACCCCACTTCACCCATTTTGAATAGGGTTCGTTCCCAGGCGGTCTCCTAACACATAGTAAACTTTCATTGAAATCGAGCCTTAATTACGCACGTTATGACGCATAAGGGCAATGGAATTATCCCGCTCCTACGTCGTGACCTTTGACCCCATTTGCCCCATTTTCAATAGGATTCGTCCCTATGTGGTCCCCTACCACATAGTAAACGTTCATTGAAATCGAACCATATTTACGCAAGTTATGACACATAAGGGCAAAGGAATAATTCCGCTCCTACGTCGTGACCTTTGACCCCATTTGTCTCATTTTCAATAGGGTTCGTCCCCCGGTGGTCCCCTAATACATACTAAAATTTCATCGAAATCGAACCATTTTTACGCCAGTTATCGTGCGGGCAGACGGACAAAGCTGGAGCATATACGCTTCTTCAACCTAGGGTTGGAAAGCGTAAAAAAGGTGCTATTTTGCGGGTTTTCGAAAACTGTAGCAAAACTATAGGAGATATAGTAAAAATGAATAAAAGAAAATTTATAGATCATATCAAGAAGAATAAATTTATACGTTATTATCGCTGTACGACAATTATTTCGGGAGTTACGATTGGATTAGTATTACACCTAATTTCCTCACTTTATGGGGGTGTAGGGGGGAAGCAAGCTGGGGAGGGGTGGGGACTTTTGTGAAAAGGCTAATCCTAATGATTTCTATCAGCCTGCAAAAATTCAGCTTTAAGCTAACTGGTTCCGGTCAAGTTCTTTATTTACTGGGCTATATAAGAGTACCTGCTCTTACATGTTTAAGACAGGGCCGCGGGTGGCCTAGTGGGCAACGTTCGTGACTACCACGGACAGTACCTCAGGTTCGCTCTCAATCAGGTACGAACGCTCGATCCAGTAAATATCCGCCGTGCATCGGATGGGCACGTGAAGCCGTCGGGCCCCGGGTACTGGCTCCCCGGTAGTAAATAAGGGCGTCTTTTACCTCGCTACCGTGTGACTTTCCTATCGGGCACTGTAGCCTAAATCTCCTAACTTCCTATTTCTAAGGGTTGTTTAAGACCTGGAGGCAGATACTCCCTTCCTAAAATCCTCTACATATGATCACATGATGGCATGTTTAAGACTGTGAAATCGACCGTCGCCTTTTGTATTGGAATGAGGTCGACCAAACACTGTGATCTGACATCAAGCCTTAATGCATTCGCACTTTTGCGTAACACTTCTAGAACACATCTTGGCGTTAGCGTCCGATCTGTTGTGAAATATTTGATCGACAAATTCAGCGAAAAAGTACTAACGATATTACTTGTCAGTTTTGATCGGCGCGTGACTTGTGTCATGCGTTTCCTTTTCCTGACAACAGAAAAATCTGTTTGGCGGGACTTTTACACCTACGGAGAAACTGATGTCACAGCAGAGTGCAAGTGTCATTCTACTCCGTGACGTCAACCTTTCAGCTGCCGCAGCCAACGAGAGTCTTTTCCGTGTGCGTGCAGCTGCCACCTCTTTGGCGAATTTCGTGCGGAATCAATTTGTAAGGAATATTTCCCAACTTCGAACGCTCACTTTCGCTTGGGAGAAGGAATTCTCCTTCCTGTAGTTTAAACTTGAAGCTAATAGCTGTGTTAATATTGAAATAAACATATCAGCATTGAATCACAGTTATTTTTATTTCTTGTCTACCGTAATTTAACTTTGCGTTTGGCCCAACTTCGTCAGAAGGAACGTCTGCGATTTCTACTATTGTATAATTAATGTTGTTATTTTTTCTTGAAATATTTCAAAGTAATGAAGCTCTAGGATACGCTAGAAAGTTTTCTTGGCAATTTTGAGTAGAAGGACTAGTAAAATTTTTATTCTTTCGTGTTAGGCAGATTTAGAACCCTGGAACAATGGAAACCGCTGAACTGGTGATTAATTTATGCTAATAAATTTGATCTGGTGCTGGGGATACAGTAGTCTAACAAAGTTGTATATGCCATTGCGTGTAAGATCCAATACACCATGTTTTTATTCGCAACATTGCTTTTTCACGTACAGCAGAAATGAACATTTTTCTTAGAAGTCCAGACTTTTGTAATTAAAATTATTTTTCCTCCCTTACATAACTAACAATTTCTTTTCATGAGGCAAACACTTAAGATCTAACACGAAGTATCCGGAATCTAACTCTTGCAGCTAATGTACACTGAAATGCATGGACGGCGTAAACCGAATAATATCAGGAAGAGGGCCAATTCCAGAAGTGTCCGGACCACCGTGTCCCCTACCTTTCGCCGTTTGTGCTGACATGGCAGTTTATTAGGTACGCCTGTCCTCGCCACATAAGTGCCTCACTCCAACATGTAATGGCCCGGTGACGCATTGTCTAAGCCAGGGGTCGTCAACCTTTTAATACCAACCGCTCACGGGTGGCAGGTATTAAAAGGTTGTCTTTGTTGATGGTAAAATTTCCTTACCGCCCACCGGTGCTGCAATAACTCAATTTAGCGCAAGTGCGAAGTAATTTTTAAATGAGAGGGCTTGTAAAAAATATGTACTTAATTTTATCTTTTTATTTATACTGTGTGAGTCTCATCTTTTATTTATACATTATGAGCATGATCTACATCATTAATAAAACGCGTTTTGTGTTACCCTCAGCACTCTGTATTTAGAGATTACCTTGTTTTAACTATTATCTATATTCAAAGTTTAGAGTTGGAATTCAAAAGTAAATTGCAAAACCATATTTTAAAAAGGCCAAACTCGCGAAGTTGTTAGCAATGTATTCGACATATACAGATGAGAGAATGTGTTAAGCATTTATTGTGGAGTATAACTCATTCATTAATCATCACTGACTGCATGGGCATTTTCATTTTCTTTTTCCCCAAAACATTTAAGCATAGCAAAATAATTCTCAAAGCTTTTCCTAAAATTTCAAATTGTCGTTCTATTTCGTTTGAATGCTGGGACAATATACACATAATCATACCTGAACGCTAAAGTGAGCGGAACTGTATTGGAAAAATTAAATACAATACTCCTGACTTTCATGGAAGGTTATAATGTATATCAAGAAATTCTCCACTTTTTGAAGCGGAACATGTGTTCCCCTATAAGCTAATCAGAAGGCTCGATCAATGGATAGAGGTCGCCGGTGGTGACCGAGTCGGCAGGAGGCTGTGTGGGGAGGGGTTGAGTGAGCGTTTTCGTTCAGTATTTTCTGCTTGTGGTGTGCCAGTCATGTGTGGATGTAGGCCGCGGAGGTACCTGCCATGGGTCGTACGAGTGCCTTGGTGTACATTTCTCAAAAAAAAAACGAGCCACCCCCTTAACTTTCGAACCGTTTGTCGCATGAAAACAAATAAGGTACCGTTGGAAAGCACTTGAAGGGAACTATTATGTGATGTGAAGAAACATGCTGATTAGCTATCTATCTTCGAATTTTTCCATATAAGAGGTGTTGTTTTACGCACATTCTATTCAGCACATAATAAAGCCCTTAAATTCCAAATTTCATACGAATCGACCAGTAAATACGAGTACAGTGAGCTACGGAAAAGAGATGCCGCTAATGTTAAACTGCAAAAGTGGTTTTTGACTTGTATAATTTTTTCCAGAACAGATACCGTGATTCGGTGTTGCAACAGTAAAACACAAAGAGGCCCAGATAATATGAGCCCCTATACAATATCAGAACGGCTCCATTGAATGCGAAATATCATTAAACGCTTAAATTCAAATTTTCAGCGCGGTAGCATAAAACCTTCCTGAGATATAAGCGAAAACTCATGCATACATCGATTAAGGGGCCGTGCATAAAAAACATATTTTCCTCTACTTACTGTAGAACGGTTTACCCCGCAGTACTAAGAAACACTTAGGAGAAAGTGTTTCTACGTGATGTTGGTTAAAGGAAGCAGTAATGAGGTTATTCCCTTAAATTCAGAATTGCAACTTTTAATGATGAACATCATAAGTTAATAGTTTTGCACATAAATAACTTAACTTACGACATTGTTCGTGCAAATACATATTTAAATTTTTCCTATTGCTCACATAGCTGACTCTTGTACATTGTTTTATTCAAAAACGCAAAAAAAAAAAAAACAGTACGTTTCACAAAACGAAAGCTTCGTATGTGTCTTCTGTGTATTTTTTACCTAAATACCTTCACAGCTTCGTTATATTATGAAATTGTGGTCATGAAAATGAAAATTCCAAATTGTTCCCTGCGCAAGTGAACACGTGCGGCTGGTTTTTTTCGTATTGCATATTTTATGTTGTCTCCATTCCGTCTCGAATCACGGTATAATACGAATGCAATTGAACATCGTTTCGATTCATTGGTATATTCCACTGTAGTTATACTGCTTAAACTGTCTGTAATATATTTAGCTGCAATACAGAAGCCGAATGAAACTACGTGTGTAGCCTGGATCTGCACGCAAATTTCCTTTTCGGCATTCGTAGTTTTCGACTACCGGCTAAGAAAATAACCGTAACCAGTAGGATTTGGAGCATTAAGCTTACTTAGTGTAGTTTAATACGGATCTAATTACATTTTTCTTTTCTTTTTGTTTTCTTTTTCATTTCTTCTGCAAATATAAATAAAATAATAACTGGTTATACTCCGCGATAAGAAAAAATTCTTATATTCTGAGAATTTCGTAGTTTAAGAAAAAAGGGAACAGACAGATCCCAAATCCCGTTTCTTCAGCATGCGCATGAAATAAAAAACATACATACACTGTTACCTACTTTATTGGAACTCTCAATTTTTAGACTTAAATGAGAAAAGAAACCTTTTAGGTTCGCAAGGGAAATCTTAAAATTAAATTTCATACGACAGAATCCTTGTCGGGTGTTCGAATCTCGGACCTGCCGGCCATCTAGTCTGTGATTTTTCTGAGGTTTTCTACAGCCTCCCTGAGCTTGGGGACGCCAATGCGTAGATGGCTCCCTGTCAAGTCAGTTCCGGATGCACTTTGTTTGTTTCTCCTCATGCTGACAGTGGCAGTAAAATATATTTCCCAAGCCGTCTGGTCAACGTGGGAAATTAGGCAATTACCCTCCCGAATAAAAAACTGAGAGATACTTATAGCCAGAATTGCCTATAAAAACGGTTAACAGACAGGCAAACAGACGAATGGATTCTAAGTGAAAAATTCTATATGACGTTTATGAACGACAAAGTAGAACTAAAATACCTGACGTAACGCTTTCTTATTTCAAAAAACTTGATTGTGTGACGTTAATCGTGTGACGTAATGCATCTCTGACGTCATGTCAGAATGATTTAGATGAAATGGTGTCACACCAGCAGCTGTTGAAAATCGGTTCTACAAGGCCGCAGCACTAGTTCTTGACGTCATCACAGGAAGACCTTGCCGTGACCGCCCTACCTAGTGGACTGGTGCTATGTAACGCGAAGGTGATATCCCGAAATTAGATGCTTACGAAACTCTAACAGTTGAAACTATGCTCTTTCCAACTATTTGAAACAGATATTTGTGATGGTAAAAAAAGGTATTTGTACTGAGTAAATAGAACAAGATCTGTAAACTCACCGTTATAAGATTTTTTTATTTAAAATTTTTATGGGGGGGGGAGCTGTTTTTCGAGGGCAAGTGATACAATACGTTGATTCTATTAGTGAAAGACAAATGCAATTAAACTTAGGCTGTTTGGCTGTTTGCTTAGCAACTCGATTTTAAGGTATTTTTGTGGCTAAATAAAAAAAGGAAATTACGTTTTCACAATTTTTCCACTTGCACTGAAAGGACACCCCCTACCCCCCCCCCCAAGTTAATAATTAAGACAACTTCAGTACATTAATTTACAGATCTTGTTCTATTAATTCAGCTAAAAATACTTTTTCTTTAATTTATGCCTCGTGTCCGACTCTAACAAAAGGCCGAAGCATGAGGGACTGTCAAGGAGTTTATTAATATTTTACCTTATTTTTCCATGCAGAAACTTATTCTTTTGGTAAACTAAGATGTTTAATAGATACTTTCTTTTAACTTTTCAAAATTTTGTTTAACTTCAAGAAAGGATCCTTTAAAAGTTCCATTTCCACCTCCTTCCACACAGATCAGACATCCAACTAAGAGGGTGGGAGCCTGCACAAGAGTTTCCGCTTGCAACAAGAAGTATACAACTTATTTAGAAATCACCTTTTAGAACACTCTACATATACTTAGTAAGAGGTTCATGACAAAGGTATTTAAAATAAAAAAATTAGTAAGAAATAGAGTAAACAAACTAACTTTTTAAATAATGAAAACATGAATTTAAATTATGAAAAAATGAAAAAAATGGGAATGTACTGAAATACAAAAAGGTGAAGGTGAAAAAATATAAAGGGATTCCATTTTTTATTTATTGGTGGAAAATGTTTTTTTTTTATTTTACGATGTTCCGTAATAATTAAATAATTCACCTACTACATTATAATACTTCTCAGTAAAATGTTGCAATCTTTCAAATATAGGCAAAATCTAATTTGATATTATAATTTTTTTTTCCGATTTAATACCGAAAAGAAGTCGAACACGATATTTATATATGTTTTAGTTTGACACATTTATAATTTTCAGTTTTATTTAACTTTCGCTTTAACAATACGTTTTTCTTACAATCACTAATATTTACCCTTGCTGTAAAGTTGCAACACACATTCTCTTGGGCAGTTAAGTTAAAAAAATTCTGAATATGTTATATGCAAAAAGTGGTTATCTTTAGTTAAGAAACCTTTTTGCACCGTCAGTTCAATAGTTCGCAGTGTTCTCATTTTAGTCCCAACAGTGTGCTACTTATATTGAAATTTAAAAGTAATAAAACTTAGTTTGAACAACCTGTTGGTGGAAAAAAAAGTGTCAATCCAATTGCTATAAATAAACAAAGACATCGCTCTTTCTACATTTTAGCAACACCCAGCAACCGAAAATTTGTTATTTGGCCACTGCTCGGGAAACGAATCCCAGATCTTCTGATATCCAGGTGAGAGATTTGTGATTCGTTTCCCAAGCAATGGCCAAATAACAATTTTTCGGTTGCTGTGTGTTGAAAAAACGTGTAAAAAACGATGTCTTTGCTTATTCCCTGATTAGCAAAGACATCGTTCTTTACACGTATATTATTTACACGTATATCGTTCTTTACACGTATATCGTTCTTTACACGTATACTGATATTTGAAGGATTTTCACCAATTGCTATAAATTTTTCATGTATGTCCTTCGAAAAATATACCATTTACAGTTAGGAAACTATTTCGTTCCAAAACGTTTCTTTTTACTGTTGAAAAAGGAATTTTGATTTGATTAAGCGAACTTTAAGATCAGTTCCATATACTAAAAACAATTCATGGTTTTCACTTTCTTTATTTCGAAGGAATAAAAAAGATTGTGCACCAAAATATTGTATAAAAACCAGAGATTTTAGCATATATTAAGGAATGAATCAGTTTGAAATTCTGCAATTCTAGTGTACAGAAAAATGTACAGCCGTAGAATTCACAAACCCACAATTAACTTCATTAACAATACATTACAACCTAGTTTACAGATTTGTAATCATTATTTACATCCGGTTCAAACATCTTCAGATAAAGCACTTTATTGCGGTACATTACTAAAGTTAAAGATCGTTCTGTCAACTAGGCTATATTTTACACTAAATACAAAATCGCAGAGAAACTGCATTATAAAAAAGAGCTAATAAAACATACATACCCTTGAAGCTCCTGTAGGCTGGGAATCTCGAGGAATTTCACGATACCATTTTGAGCGTAGTTCTTCATTCCCGGGAAATTTAAACATGGACGCTTCAGGACCTGTGTCGTAATTGTTACGGCAATCTAGTACACAACCATGTGAAGGCATATTAGAATTAAAAAATATTTTTTTAACACAGTGAAATAAATAACAAAGAGTGGAATGATATGAATCAGTCAGCTGCAAGAACAATGAACAACCTCATGGAGCAACGCTACAATAATCTCACAAGATAACAGACGCTAACTATGGTTACGGCCGGTCTTTAAATTTAACAGGTCTTCCTGTAGTGACGTCAGACGTCGGAGAGAAGGAGGTGTTTGGGCCCTGTTTCAGAGGGCATTGACTGTGAGCGACAAATGGGAAAACGTTCATAGTGTCGAACAAAGAAAATTATATTGTTTTAAATTGACACGTGGAATTATTATATGACAGCTGCAATTTTAAATTACAAGACATAACTGTTCCCATTAATTCGTATGTTAAGCACCATAACTGTGAAAGAAAAGTGCGTTTTTGAGGTGGAAATTAACAAATCATTTGGAATAGATGGCACGCTTTCGTAACACTTTGCTAAAGCCATTTGCAGAAAGAATAATGCCTGTGGAATAAATCTCGCTCCTGAGTCCTGATCTTTAACCCAATTTCGATTACATTAAACAGAATTGGTTCAGTATACCTCTCCGGAACAACATACTAAAGTTTTGTTGCAATAGAAGCATTTTTAGTTAAGTTATGAGTAATAAATGTCGCTCCTGTGTCCTGCCCTTTAACCCCATTTCGATAATTTGCAACAGGACAGGTTCAGTATATCTACGAAACAATATGATAAAGTTTTGTCGGAATCAAAGAGTTGTTACGTAAGTTATGACGCATAAGGGCGATGGAATGTTTCCCGCTCTTATGTTCTAACCTTTGACCCCATTTCGTCCGTTTTCTACAGATTTTGTCCTCAGATTGTCCCCTAATATATACTAAAATTTCATTGAAATCGAATCATTTTTACTCGAGTAATCGTGCGGTCAGGCAGACAGACGGACAAAGCTGGAGCATATACGCTTCTTCAACTTACGGGTGGAAAGCGTAAAAAATCGGATTTCGTTGTTCTGCTCAATTTTCTATTATGAGACAACGTTTCAGTGATACGTGAATGCTCAGGTCCTCGAGAAAATGTAAGGATCGGAAACCAGAAAATTCAAAACAAATTTCAGCTAGCACAGATTCAGGTTTTCCGTTATTAGAAAAATGCATACTGTTTATTCTAATATTAACTCAAGTTATAAGCACGAATAAATGAAGCTGTTATAAAGGAAACGGCAAAACTAAATGAACTCCGGCCTTGGATGGCAAAAGTTACCGTACAAATCACTGTCAGGACCTTTGCTCTGAACTCTGCATTCAATTTGTCTGAGGTTCATGTAAGACGCCAACTTTCCAGCATTATCACTGTCCTTGCAGGGAAAGAAACATTTTAGGTGTTCTTTCCCAGATGTAGATATATGGATGCCCCCTCTAATTTTATTTGTAAATATCTTCACTATTAATCATCCGATTTGGAGGATATTTAGTATTTAAGGGGTTTTCCCTGCGCTAAATGGAATGTGCATAAAATAACATACACCATATATGGAAACATGTAGAGATAGCGAACTAATTAACATGTTAATTAGCTTAATTAGCATTCTTCTTCGCATTAAGACATAGTTCCTTTCGAGTGCTTTTCAACGGTACCTTACTTGTCTATCTTCGGCGCGTGGTTCTAAAGTTAAGGGGGTGGCTCGTTTTTTTTAGAGGACTGTACCTCTCGACCCGTGTCCTCTCTGACAGTCTCCCGTCCGGGTCGCTGTCACTTGATCATCTCTGAAGAGGACTTTTGTCCGCCTACATGCACGTTCCGGGTCTACCTACGGGTCGCACCTGCTGTTCTGTGTGACCTCGCCGCCAATTTGTGTGCGTGTCCTTTCGAGTTCTTCGGAGGATATGAATGACTCGGGAGTTTTTCTGGTATTGCCTGTTGGGACGTGGTGGGAGTGTGTCTAAACATCAGTGAACCATGTCCAGGTGATTACCTGCGGCGTGGTGAACAGTGTGAAGCTGTTGCGTTGCAACAAAATTCGTGTATGGGTTGAGGGGACGTCGTGCGAGATCACAGTAAGGAGCACCCCTCTCTCAGCCTCCATGATTTGGGGATCCTATGCGAAGACAAGAGAAAATCTCCACCGCCCACCATGAAAGCTTGCCCACTAGTGGGTGGTAGGGACCAGGTTGACGACGACTGGTCTAAGCGCTGGCTAATGACCATCTGTCCGAGATGGGTCCAGGTTCGAATCCCCATGAGGCATGGATGTTGTGTTTGTCTTGCGGCATTGGTCCTCTTCCTTACCCGGAACCAGTGGCCCTAAATTAGGGACGGGGGTTACTGCTTATATCCCATTGAGATGCACACGGTGGTCGTTGGGGGTATTGGGGATATCCCAAATCAAAAACAAAATCGTAAAGCTGTAAGTAAGCTCTGTGTGCGGTACAAATCAGACAGACCAGTTCGTTGGGCATCAGTAAACGTTCAACTGAGAGTCAGAATGGGCAAAACAATTGGTTCGAGCGACCTTAAATTTCCCAACGTAGTCGGCGCAAAGCATGCCGGTTTGAGTTTCTGTAAAACAGCCACCCTTCTGGGTTTTTCACGCACAACTATAGCGAAGGTTTACCGTGAATGATGCGACACCCAAGTTGTCTTGAAAGACAGGAGTGGTAATGTGATGCGTCTATTGGAGATGTAGGGCAAAGGGCAACACTTCATCATTCCAAATGCGGAGGTACGCATGCTTGGTCAATTCATCGTCAATGCAAAGATAATGCCCGTTTCGTGGTACGAAAAGCATCCCCCAAACATCACAGAACGCCTTCCAGCTTGAACTGCACCTTCGACACAATCGGGATTAAAGGCTTCATTGGGCCTTCAATGCACTTGTCACCTCCCATCAGTAGAGCATACAAACAGAAACGAGACTCATCAGACCAAGTTACTATTTTCCAATCCTTCACAGTGAAGTGTTGGTGCCTCTCAAGGTTAGTAAACTCCAAGGTTATGCTTATCCGACACTTCCGCTGAGCACTGTCTTAGGGGTCGCCTTCGTGACGTCACAGTCCCGGAGATCTCCACAACCCAACTGCCTAAAGCTGCTTGCTCCCGTTTTTCTGGTTCAGGGTCTGAAACCTACATTGTCTCATTTGAAGCTAGGAATTTGTAGCAAACAAATTTTCTTTTCCTTGGTTTTATAGTTAACACTGAACATGCCTGGTTCGTGCGCAATAGCAACGTGTCAAAATTATTATTCGAAAACCAGAAGGAATGGCATTCATTACCATAAGTTTCCGAAAAATGAAATTTTGCGTAAAACATGGAAATTGAGATGCAAACGAGCTGACAGTTTCAACGAAATAAATTCAGCTATTTGTTCGGAACATTTTCCTGAGGAAGACTACGAACGCGATTTAAGGAACGAACTTCTAGGTTTGCCTATCCGCAAAATGCTAAAGGACACAGCTGTACCAAGTTTAAACCTCCCGGGAAACTTTAATGTAAATTCTAATTCAGAGAGAAAGAAAAGACAGGAGAAAAGGAAACGAACTGATCTTGTTGGCGATTTGATAAACCCTGATAATGCAGAGGAAATTTTGGAAGACCTGTGGAGTGCCAATGATGAAAATACTGAAACTGAATGTATGAAGGACCTGAAAACAGAAAATGAAATTCTATTGAAGGAAAATTATATTTTGATGAAGGAAAATGAAAAGCTGAAAAAACAAATATTATATTTGAGCTCTTCAAACCATAGTCTAACTTTACGTGTAAAAGTCCTCAAAGTAAAACAGAATCAAATGCAGAAACAATAATTAGAATTGCGAAAATTACGGAAAGATGAGAAAAAAAGACAGAGAAATGTGCATAAAAAATATGCTTTCTACAGTGTTTACTCCAGGACAGATAAGGGTTTTGTTAGGACAAAACGGATTGTTTGGAACTCTACTAATATTGCAGCTGCAATATCATTAAGAACTGTTTCCAGGAGAGCATATCACTACTTGAGAAATAAAGTTAATATTCAGCTTCCTGCTCTGTCAACGTTGCGCCGATGGGTAGCTACAATTAAATGTTCACCTGGAAGTCAAGCCACAACTTTAAAACTGATGCAGAGCCAAGGAATGCAAATGACTGAAGCCGAAAGAACATGTGTAATTCCTATAGAATAAAATGAAAGTTTCCAGCAAAATGTGCTGTGAACTAGTGAGGAAAGCAATTGAAAACAACCAAAGCCTAAAGATAGCAAAGGGACTTCTCAGTAAGGGAAGAAAACAGATAAAGGCACTGAGAAAAGATGATGGTTCTGTAACAAGAAATAGAGGCGAAATTTTGACAAGAGTGAAAGATTTCTACTCCAAATTTTATGAAAGGGATGATACATGTACTCCAGACATCATGAAAGGTACCAGTACCAGAGTTCTTCCAGTCCTCCCAGCAGAAGTTGCACATGCAATCAAGAACATGAAGCGGGGTAAAGCTCCAGAAGAAGATGGAATTACTGTAGACATCAAACAAGAAGCAAGTGCAGAAATCGAAACAGTACTCGCCCAAATTTTGGCTCGATGCCTTAATGAAGATAAGATTCCTAAGGATTGGAACAAGGCTACAATGATCTTGCTACATAAAAAAGGTGACATTGAGGATCTCAGGAACTACAGACCTATCAGCCTATCAGTGGTTTATAAAATCTTCACTAAAGTTCTTTGACACCGCTTGAAGGTAACACTGGACATGGCTCAACCGAGAGAACAAGCTGGATTCAGGAGAGGCTACAGCACAATAGATCGTATCCACGTACTGAGAGAACTAATTCAAAGAGCGAGGGAATATGAACTTCTATTGTGCATGGCTTTTATCGATTATGAAAAAGCCTTTGATACGGTGAAACCATCAGCAGTTACAATGGCTCTGAAATCCTGCGGTATTGAAGATGCATACATTAATATTATTAATAACATCTATGAAAATGCAAGTGCAAAGATTCGGCTGTTTGAGAATACAGCACACATAAAAGTTGGAAAGGGAGTGAGACAAGGTGACACCATATCTCCGAAGCTCTTTAATGCTACATTGAAGGGTTTCTTTCAGTCGCTGAGCTGGGAAAACAAGGGGATAAAGATTAATGGAGAAAACCTAACCCACCTTCGTTTTGCTGATGACGTAGTCATGTTTGCAACTGCCCCATCAGAGCTGCAGAGTATGATCCAGGAACTAGCTAACAAGAGTAAAGAAGTGGGATTAAATATGAACTTTCAGAAGACAAAAGTGATGTTTAATGCTTTTACAAGAAATGAAGATTTATCGATTGATGGAGAAAAGCTGGAGATAAAAGACACGTACGTTTATCTTGGACAACAGATATCAAGTGAGGCTCACGTTGATGAAGAAGTTAATCGGCGTACAAAACTGGCCTGGAGAGCTTTTGGAAGAAACAGCATAATTTTCAAGAGCAATATGCCATTATGTATTTAAAGAAAAGTGTTTGATCAATGCATCCTTCCAGTGCTTACGTATGGTGCAGAGACGTGGACCTTAACTAAAAGAGACATACAAAGGCTGCAGACAACTCAAAGTTGCATGGAGAAGTGCATTCTTGGTGTAACCATGAGAGATAAGAAGAGGAACTCGTAGATCCGAAAAATGACAAGAGTGGAAGACATCATGATCAGAGTTAAATCCCTGAAATGGCAATGGGCTGGACATACTGCCAGAAGGACAGACCCTCGATGGACAGCCGAAATTTTAGATTGGATTCCAAGGGACAGGAAAAGACCCAGAAGAAGACCACATGGGAGATGGTTGGATGAAATTCAAAAGTATGCAGGAGTGACATGGAGGAGACTGGCACAAGACATACCGTTGTGGAGGAAACTTTGGGAGACCTAAGTCCAGCAGTGGATTGATAATGGTTGGCAATGATGATGAATGATTTCACCCACTAAACGAATTCTCCTAAAGTTGAGATCAAGCTAAATCGATTTCTAGTACCAGAAAACGGTAGGTTAACGACTTTCATCAAAATTCTTAGAGCCTTTTTCAAAATAAAATGCGCATACATACATACAAGAATTGTTACTTGCAGGTGGACGTCAAGTAATTTTGCTTCTTATACTTCCAATGGAAAAACTTCATTACACATTTTCTTCACAATTAATGCGTTCCCAAGGATGAAATGTTGAACATCGATTAAAATATCTTTATTTTAAAACTTGCAATACTTAATATTTTCTAAAACATAACCATATTTATGCAATTCAACATTTGTTTGTCTACTGACGTCATGAAAATACAGGTCGCGCCGTCTTTTTTCTGGACAATTAATGCGTTCACAAGGATGAAAATTTGAACATCGTTTTAAATAGCTTCATTTCATAACTTGGAATACTTATTATATTTTCTAAACCATAACCGTAATTATGCAATCCGACATTTTTTTGTTAACTGACGTCATCAAAGTACAGGTCGCGCCATCTTTTCTCTGGTTTCAACACCACCAAAGGAAAAGTGATTGAATTATGGTTATGTTTTAGAAAATATTAAGTTTTCCAAGTTATAATATGAAGTTATTTTAATCGATGTTCAAATTTTCATCCTTGGGAACACATTAATTGTGAAGGAAATGTTTCCAAAAGTTTTTCCATTGGAAGTATAGGATGCAAAATTACTTGACGTCCACCTTAATAATATGGAATAAGGGCAATGGAATGGATCGCAATTCTATGTCCTGACCTTTGACCACATTTCGTCCATTTTCAATAGGGTTCGTCCCCAGGTGGTCCCCTACTTCATACTGAAATTTCGTCGAAATCGAACCATTTTTACGCACGTTATGACGCATAAGGGCGATGGAATGCATCCCGATCTTATGTCCAGATCTTTGACCCCACTTCACCCATTTTGAATAGTGTTCGTCCCAAGCGGTCTCCTACCACATAGTAAACTTTCTTTGAAATCGAGCCATATTTCCGCAGGTTATGACGCATAAGGGCAATGGAATTATCCCGCTCGTACGTCGTGACCTTTGACCCCATTTGTCCCATTTTCAATGGGGTTCGTCCCTATGTGGTCCCCTACCACATAGTAAACTTTCATTGAAATCGAACCATATTTACGCAAGTTAGGACACATAAGGGCAATGGAATGATTCCGCTCCTACGTCGTGACCTTTGACCCCATTTGTCTTATTTTCAATAGGGTTCGTCCCCCTGTGGTCCCCTACCACATACTAAAATTTCATCGAAATCGAACCATTTTTACGCCAGTTATCGTGCGAGCAGACGGACGGACAGAAGGACAAAGCTGGAGCATATACACTTCTTTAGCCTACGGTTGGAAAGCGTGAAAAAGGTGCTATTTTGCGGGTGTTCGAAAATTGCAGCAAAACAATAGGAGATACAGTAAAAATGAATAGAACAAAATTTATAGATCACATCAAGAGTAATAAATTTATACATTATTATCGCTGTACGACAATTATTTCGGGAATTACGATTGGATTAGTACTACACCTAATTTCCTCTTTTTATGGGGGTGTAGGGGGGAAGCAAGCTGGGGGTAGTGGGGACTTTTGTGAAAATGCTAATCCTAATGATTTCTATCAGCCTGCAAAAATTCAGCTTTTAGCTAACTGGTTCCGGTCAAGTTCTTTATTTACTGGGCTATATAAGAGTACCTGCTTTTACATGTTTAAGACAGGGCCGCGGGTGGCCTAGTGGGCAACGTTCGTGACTACCACGGAAAGTACCTCAGGTTCGCTCTCAAGCGGGTACGAACGCTCGATCCAGTACATATCCGCCGTGCGTCAGATGGGCACGTTAAGCCGTCAAGCCCCGGGTACTGACCCCCCTGTAGTAAATAAGAGCGTCTTCTACCTCGCTTCCGTGTGACTTTCCTATCGGGCACTCTAGCCTAAATCTCCTAACTTCTTATTTCTAAAGGTTGTTTAAGACCTGGGGTCAGATACTCCCTTCCTAAAATCCTCTACATATGATCACATGATGACATGTTTAAGACAGTGAAATCGACCGTCGCCTTTTGTATTGAAATGAGGTCGACCAAACACTGTGATCTGACATCAAGCCTTAATGCATTAGCACTTTTGCGTAACACTTCTAGAACACATCTTGGCGTTAGCGTCCGATCTGTTGTGAAATATTTGATCGACAAATTCAGCGAAAAAGTACTAACGATATTACTTGTCAGTTTTGATCGGCGCGTGACTTGTGTCATGCGTTTCCTTTTCCTGACAAAAGAAAAATCTGTTTGGCGGGACTTTAACACCTACGGAGAAACTGATATCACAGCAGAGTGCAGGTGCCATTCTACTCCGTGACGTCAACCTTTCAGCTGCCGCAGCCAACGAGAGTCTTTTCCGTGTGCGTGCAGCTGCCACCTCTTTGGCGCATGTCGTGCGGAATCAATTTGTAAGGAATATTTCCTAACTTCGAACGCTCACTTTCGCTTGGGAGAAGGAATTCTCCTTCCTGTAGTTTAAACTTGAAGCTAATAGCTGTGTTAATATTGAAAGAAACATATCAGCATTGAATCACAGTTATTTTTATTTCTTGTCTACCGTAATTTAACTTTGCGTTTGGCCCAACTTCGTCAGAAGGAACGTCTGCGATTTCTACTATTGTATAATTAATGTTGTTATTTTTTCTTGAAATATTTCAAAGTAATGAGGCTCTAGGATACGCTAGAAAGTTTTCTTGGCAATTTTGAGTAGAAGGACTAGTAAAATTTTTATTCTTTCGTGTTAGGCAGATTTAGAACCCTGGAACAATGGAAACCGCTGAACTGGTGATTAATTTATGCTAATAAATTTGATCTGGTGCTGGGGATACAGTAGTCTAACAAAGTTGTATATGCCATTGCGTGTAAGATCCAATACACCATGTTTTTATTCGCAACATTGCTTTTTCACGTACAGCAGAAATGAACATTTTTCTTAGAAGTCCAGACTTTTGTAATTAAAATTATTTTTCCTCCCTTACATAACTAACAATTTCTTTTCATGAGGCAAACACTTAAGATCTAACACGAAGTATCCGGAATCTAACTCTTGCAGCTAATGTACACTGAAATGCATGGACGGCGTAAACCGAATAATATCAGGAAGAGGGCCAATTCCAGAAGTGTCCGGACCACCGTGTCCCCTACCTTTCGCCGTTTGTGCTGACATGGCAGTTTATTAGGTACGCCTGTCCTCGCCACATAAGTGCCTCACTCCAACATGTAATGGCCCGGTGGCGCATTGTCTAAGCCAGGGGTCGTCAACCTTTTAATACCAACCGCTCACGGGTGGCAGGTATTAAAAGGTTGTCTTTATTGATGGTAAAATTTCCTTACCGCCCACCGGTGCTGCAGTAACTCAAAGTAGCGCAAGTGCGAAGTAATATTGAGGTGAGAGGGCTTGTAAAAAATATGTACTTAATTTTATCTTTTTATTTATACTGTATGGGTCTTATATTTTATTTATACATTATGTGCATGATCTACATCATTAATAAAACGCATTTTGTGTTACCCTCAGCACTCTGTATTTAGAGATTACCTTGTTTTAACTATTATCTATATTCAAAGTTTAGAGTTGGAATTCAAAAGTAAATTGCAAAACCATATTTTAAAAGGGTCAAACTCGCGAAGTTGTTAGCAATGTATTCGACATATATAGGTGAGAGAATGTGTTGAGCATTTATTCTGGAGTATAACTCATTCATTAATCATCACTGACTGCATGGGCATTTTCATTTTCTTTTTCCCCAAAACATTTCAGCGTAGCTAAATAATTCTCAAAGCTTTTCCTAAAATTTCAAATTGTCGTTCTATTTCGTTTGAATGCTGGGACAATATACACATAATCATACCTGAACGCTAAAGTGAGCGGAACTGTATTGGAAAAATTAAATACAATACTCCTGACTTTCATGGAAGGTTATAGTGTACATCACCAAATTCTCCACTTTTTGAAACGGAACATGTATTCCCCTATAAGCTAATCAGAAGGCTCGATCAATCGATAGAGGTTGCCGGTGCTGACCGAGACGTCAGGAGGCTGTGTGAAGAGGGGAATGAGTGAGCGTTTTCGTTCAGTATTTGCTGCTTGTGGTGTGCCGGTTACGTGTGGATGAAGGCCGGGGAGGTACCTGCCATATGTCGTATGAGTGCCTTGGTGTACAGTCCTCAAAAAAAAAACGAGTCACCCCCCTTAACTTTCGAACCGTTTGTCGCAAGAAGACAAGTAAGGAACCGTTGGAAAGCACTTGAAGGGAACTATTACGTGATGTGAAGAAACATGCTAATTAACATGCTAATTAGCTATCTATCTTCTAATTTTTCCATATAAGAGGTGTTGTTTTACGCACATTCTTTTTAGCACATAATAAAACCCTTAAATTCTAAATTTCATACGAATCGACCAATAAATACGCGTAGAGTAAGCTACGAAAAAGAGATGCCGCTAATGTTAAACTGCAAAAGTGGTTTTTGACTTGTATATATTAATCCAGAGCAGATACCGTGATTCGGTGTTGCAACAGTAAAACACAAAGAGGACCAGATAATATGAGCCCCTATACAAGATCAGAACGGCTCCATTGAATGCGAAATATCATTAAATGTACTTACTGTAGAACGGTTTACCCCGCAGTTCTAAGAAACGCTTAGGAGAAAGTGTTTCTACGTGATGTTGGTTAAAGAAAGCAGTAATGACGTTATTCCCTTAAATTCAGAATTGCAACTTTTAATGATGAACATCATAAGTTAATAGTTTTGCACATAAATAACTTAACTTACGACATTGTTCGTGCAAATACATATTTAAATTTTTCCTATTGCTCACATAGCTGACTCTTGTACATTGTTTAATTCAAAAACGCAAAAAAAACCAGTACGCTTCACAAAACGAAAGCTTCGTATGTCTTCTGTGTATTTTTTACATAAATAACTTCACAGCTTCGTTATATTATGAAATTGTGGTCATGAAAATGAAAATTCCAAATTGTTCCCTGCGCAAGTGAACACGTGTGGCTGGTTTTTTTCGTATTGCATATTTTATGTTGTCTCCATTCCGTCTCGAATCACGGTATAATACGAATGCAATTGAACATCGTTTCGATTCATTGCTATATTCCACTGTAGTTATACTGCTTAAACTGTCTGTAATATATTTAGCTGCAATACAGAAGCCGAATGAAACAACGTGTGTAGCCTGGATCTGCACGCAAATTTCCTTTTCGGTATTCGTAGTTTTCGACTACCGGTTAAGAGAATAACCGTAACCAGTAGGATATGGAGCATTAAGCTTACTTAGAGTAGTTTAATACGGATCTAATTACATTTCTCTTTTCTTTTTGTTTTCTTTTTCATTTCTTCTGCAAATATAAATAAAATAATAACTGGTTATACTCCGCGATAAGAAAAAATTCTTATATTCTGAGAATTTCGTAGTTTAAGAAAAAAGGGAACAGAAAGATTCCAAATCTCGTTTCTTCAGCATGCGCATGAAATAAGAAACATACATACACTGTTACCTACTTTATTGGAACTCTCAATTTTTAGACTTAAATGAGAAAAGAAACCTTTTTAGGTTCGCAAGGGAAATCTTAAAATTAAATTTCATACGACAGAATCCTTGTCGGGTGTTCGAATCCCGGACCTGCCGGCCATCTAGTCTTTGATTTTTCTGAGGTTTTCTACAGCCTCCCTGAGCTTGGGGACGCCAATGCGTAGATGGCTCCCTGTCAAGTCAGTCCCGGATGCACGTTGTTTGTTTCTCCTCATGCTGACAGTGGCAGTAAAATATATTTCCCAAGCCGTCTGGTCAACGTGGGAAATTAGGCAATTACCCTCCCGAATAAAAAACTGAGAGATACTTATAGCCAGAATTGCCTATAAAAACGGTTAACAGACAGCCAAACAGACGATAGGATTCTAAATGAAAAATTCTATATGACGTTTATGAACGACAAAGTAGAACTAAAATACCTGACGTAACGCTTTCTTATTTCAAAAAACTTGATTGTGTGACGTTAATCGTGTGACGTAATGCATCTCTGACGTCATGTCAGAATGATTTAGATGAAATGGTGTCACACCAGCAGCTGTTGAAAATCGGTTCTACAAGGCCGCAGCACTAGTTCTTGACGTCATCACAGGAAGACCTTGCCGTGACCGCCCTACCTAGTGGACTGGTGCTATGTAACGCGAAAGTGATATCCCGAACTTAAATGCTAACGAAACTCTAACAGTTGAAACTATGTTCTTTCCAACTATTTGAAACAGATATTTGTGATGGTAAAAAAAGGTATTTGTACTGAGTAAATAGAACAAGATCTGTAAACTCACCGTTATAAGTTTTTTTATTTATAATTTTTTAGGGGGAGCTGTTTTTCGAGGGCAAGTGATACAATACGTTGATTCTATTAGTGAAAGACAAATGCAATTAAACTTAGGCGGTTTGCTCAGCAACTCGATTTTAAGGTATTTTTGCGGCTAAATAAAAAAAGGAAATTCCGTTTTCACAATTTTTCCACTTGCACTGAAAGGACACCCCCTATCCCCCCAAGTTAATAATTAAGACAACTTCAGTACAATAATTTACAGATCTTGTTCTATTTATTCAGCAAAAAATACTTTTTCTTTAATTTATGCCTCGTGTCCGACTCTAACAAAAGGCCGACGCATGAGGGACTGTTAAGGAGTTTATTAATATTTTACCTTATTTTTCCATGCAGAAACTTATTCTTTTGGTAAACTAAGATGTTTAATAGATACTTTCTTTTAACTTTTTAAAATTTTGTTTAACTTCAAGAAAGGATCTTTTAAAAGTTCCATTTTCACCTCCTTCCACACAGATCAGACAACCAACTAAGAGGGTGGGAGCCTGCACAAGAGTTTCCGCTTGCAACAAGAAGTATACAACTTATTTAGAAATCAACTTTTAGAACACTCTACATATACCTAGTAAGAGGTTCATGACAAAGGTATTTAAAATTAAAAAATTAGTAAGAATTCGAGTAAACAAAATGACTTTTTAAATAATGAAAACATGAATTTAAATTATGAAAAAATAAAAAAAATGGGAATGAACTGAAATGCAAAAAGGTGAAGGTGAAAAATATAAAGGGATTCCATTTTTTATTTATTAGTGGAAAATGTTTTATTTTTATTTTACGATGTTCCGTAATAATTAAATAATTCACTTACTACATTATAATACTTCACAGTAAAATGTTCCAATCTTTCAAATACAGGCAAAATCTAATTTTTTATTATAATTTTTTTTTCCGATATAATACCGAAAAGAAGTCGAACATGATATTTATATATGTTTTAGTTTGACACATTTATAATTTTCAGTTTTATTTAACTTTCACATAAACAATACGTTTTTCTTACAATCACTAATATTTACCCTTGCTGTAAAGTTGCAACACACATTCTGTAGGGCAGTTAAGTTAAATAAAAAAATTTCTGAATATGTTAGATGCAAAAAGTGGTTATCTTTAGTTAAGAAACCTTTTCGCACCGTCAGTTCAATAGTTCGCAGTGTTCTCATTTTTGTCCCAACAGTGTGCTACTTATTTTGAAATTTAAAAGTAATAAAACTTAGTTTGAACAACCTGTTGGTGGAAAAAAAAAGGGTCAATCTTATTGCTATAAATAAACAAAGACATCGCTCTTTCTACATTTTAGCAAAACCCAGCAACCGAAAATTTGTTATTTAGCCTCTGCTCGGGAAACGAATCCCAGATCTTCTGATATCCAGCCGAGAGATTTGTGATTCGTTTCCCAAGCAATGGCCAAATAACAATTTTTCGGTTGCTGTGTGTTGAAAAAACGTGTAAAAAACATTGTCTTTGCTTATTCCCTGATTAGCAAAGACATCGTTCTTTACACGTATATCGTTCTTTACACGTATATCATTCTTTACACGTATACTGATATTTGGAGGATTTTCACCAATTGTTATAAATTTTTCATGTATGTCCTTCGAAAAATATACCATTTACAGTTAGGAAACTATTTCGTGCCAAAACGTTTCTTTTTACTGTTAAAAAAGGATTTTTGATTTGATTAAGAGAACTTTAAGATCAGTTCCATATACTAAAAACAATTCATGGTTTTCACTTTCTTTATTTCGAAGGAATAAAAAAAATTGTGCCCCAAAATATTGTATAAAAACCAGAGATTTTAGCATATTTTAAGGAATGAATCAGTTTGAAATTCTGCAATTCTAGTGTACAGAAAAAAGTACAGCCGTAGAATTCACAAACCTGCAATTAACTTTATTAACAATACATTACAACCTAGTTTACAGATTTGTAATCATTATTTACATCCGGTTCAAACATCTTCAGATAAAGCACTTTATTGCGGTACATTACTAAAGTTAAAGATCGTTCTGTCAACTAGACTATATTTCACACTAAATACAAAATCGCAGTGAAACTGTATTATAAAAAAGAGCTAATAAAACATACATACCCTTGAAGCTCCTGTAGGCTTGAAATCTCGAGGAATTTCACGATACCATTTGGAGCGTAGTTCTTCATTCCCGGGAAATTTAAACACTGACGCTTTAGGACCTGTGTCGTAATTGTTACGACAATCTAGAACACAACCATGTGAAGGCATATTAGAATTAAAAAATAATTTTTTAACACCGTGAAATAAATAACAAAGAGTGGATTAATATGAATCAGTCAGCTGCAAGAACAATGAACAACCTCATGGAGCAATGCTACAATAATCTCACAAGATAACAGACGCTAACTATGGTTACGGCCGGTCTTTAAATTTAACAGGTCTTCCTGTAGTGACGTCAGACGTCGGAGAGCAGGAGGTGTTTGGGCCCTGTTTCAGAGGGCGTTGACTGTGAGCGATAAAATGGGAAAAAGTTCATACTGTCGAACAAAGAAAATTATATTGTTTTAAATTGACACGTGGAATTATTATACGACAGGTGCAATTTTAAATTACAAGACATAACTGTTCCCATTAATTCGTATGTTAAGCACCATAACTGCGAAAGAAAAGTGCGTTTTTGAGGTGGAAATTAACAAATCATTTGGAATAGATCGCACGCTTTCGTAACACTTTGCTAAAGCCATTTGCAGAAAGAATAAAGGCTGTGGAATAAATCTCGCTCCTGTGTCCTGACCTTTAACCCAATTTCGATGATATTAAACAGAATTGGTTCAGTATACCTCTCCGGAACAACATACTAAAGTTTTGTTGCAATAGAAGCATTTTTAGTTAAGTTATGAGGAATAAATGTAGTTCCTGTGTCCTGCGCTTTGACCCCATTTCGATAATTTGCAACAGGACAGGTTCAGTATATCTACGAAACAATATGATAAAGTTTTGTCGGAATCAAAGAATTGTTACGTAAGTTATGACGCATAAAGGCGATGGAATGGTTCCCGCTGTTATGCTCTAACCTTTGACCCAATTTCGTCCGTTTTCTATAGATTTTGTCCTTAGATTGTCCCCTACCATATACTAAAATTTCATTGAAATCGAATCATTTTTACTCGAGTAATCGTGCGGTCAGGCAGACAGACGGACAAAGCTGGAGCATATACGCTTCTTCAACTTACGGGTGGAAAGCCTAAAAAATCGGATTTCGTGGTTCTGCTCAATTTTCTATTATGAGACAACGTTTCAGTGATACGTGAATGCTCAGGTCCTCGAGAAAATGTAAGGATCGGAAACCAGAAAATTCAAAACAAATTTCAGCTAGCACAGATTCAGGTTTTCCGTTATTAGAAAAATGCATACTGTTTATTCTAATATTAACTCAAGTTATAAGCACGAATAAATGAAGCTGTTATAAAGGAAACGGCAATACTAAATGAACTCCGGCCTTGGATGGCAAAAGTTACCGTACAAATCACTGTCAGGACCTTTGCTCTGTACTCTGCATTCAATTTGTCTGAGGTTCGGGTAAGACGCCAACTTTCCAGCATTATCACTGTCCTTGCAGGGAAAGAAACATTCTAGGTGTTCTTTCCCAGATGTAGATATATGGATGCCCCCTCTAATTTTATTTGTAAATATCTTCACTATTAACCATCCGATTTGGAGTATATTTAGAATTTAAGGGGTTTTCCCTGCGCTAAATGGAATGTGCGTAAAATAACATACACCTTATATGGAAAAATGTGTAGATAGCGAGCTAATTAACATGTTAATTAGCTTAATTAGCATGTTTCTTCGCATTAAGAGATAGTTCCTTTCGAGTGCTTTCCAACAGTACCTTACTTGTCTATCTGCGGCGAGTGGTTCTAAAGTTAAGGGGGGTGGCTCGTTTTTTTTTTTGAGGACTGTACCTCTCGACCCGTGTCCTCTCTGACAGTCTCCCGTCCGGGTCGCTGTCACTTGATAATTTCTGAAGAGGACTTTTGTCAGCCTAAATGCATGTTCCGGGTGTACCTACGGGTCGCACCTGCTGTTCTGTGTGACCTCGCCGCCAATTTGTGTGCGGGTCCTTTCGAGTTCTTCGGAGGATATGAATGACTCGGGAGTTTTTCTGGTATTGCCTGTTGGGACGTGGTGGGAGTGTGTCTAAACATCAGTGAACCATGCCCAGGTGATTACCTGCGGCGTGGTGAACAGTGTGAAGCTGTTGCGTTGCAACAAAATTCGTGTATGGGGGAGGGGACGTCGTGCGAGAGCACATTAAACAGCACCCCTCTCTCAGCCCCCATGATTTGGAGATCCTATGCGAAGACAACGGAAAATCTCCACCGCCCACCATGAAAGCTTGCCCACTAGTGGGCGGTAGGAACCAGGTTGACGACTACATGTCTAAGCGCTGGCTAATGACCATCTGTCCGAGAAGGGTCCAGGTTCGAATCCCCGTGAGGCATGGATGTTGTGTTTGTCTTGCGGCATTGGTTCTCTTCCTTACCCGGAACCAGTGGCCCTAAATTAGGGACGGGGGTTACTGCTTATATCCCATTGAGATGCACACGGTGGTCGTTGGGGGTATTGGGGATATCCCAAATCAAAAACAAAATCGTAAAGCTGTAAGTAAGCTCTGTGTGCGGTACAAATCAGACAGACCAGTTCGTTGGGCATCAGTAAACGTTCAAGTGAGAGTCAGAATAGGCAAAACGAGTGGTTCGGGCGACCTTAAATTCCGCAACGTAGTTGGCGCAAAGCATGCCGGTTTGAGTTTCTGTAAAAAAGCCACCCTGCTGGGTTTTCCACGCGCAACTATAGCGAAGGTTTACCGTGAATGATGCGACACCCAAGTTGTCTTGGAAGACAGGAGTGGCAATGTGATGCGTCTATTGTAGATGTAGGGCAAAGGGCAACACTTCATCATTCCAAATGCGGAGGTACGCATGCTTGGTCAATTCATCGTCAATGCAAAGATAATGCCCGTTTTTTTGGTACGAAAAGCATCCCACAAACATCACAGAACGCCTTCCAGATTGAACTGCACCTTCGACACAATCGGGATTAAAGGCTTCATTAGGCCTGCAATGCACTTGTCACCTCCCATCAGTAGACCATACAAACCGAAACGAGACTCATCAGACCAAGTTACTATTTTCCAATCCTTCACAGTGAAGTGTTGGTGCCTCTCAAGGTTAGTAGACTCCAAGGTTATGCTTATCCGACACTTCCGCTGAGCACTGTCTCAGGGGTCGACTTCGTGACGTCACAGTCCCGGAGATCTCCACACCCCAACCGCCTAAAGCTGCTTGCTCCTGTTTTTCTGGTTCAGGGTCTGAAACCCACATTGTCTCATTTGAAGCTAGGTATTTATAGCAAACAAATTTTCTTTTCCTTGGTTATACGTTAAACACTGAACATGCCTGGTTCGTGCGCAATAGCAACGTGTCGAAATTAATATTCGAAAACCAGAAGGAATGGCATTCATTATCATAGGTTTCCGAAAAATGAAGTTTTGCGTAAAACATGGAAATTGAGATGCAAACGAGCTGACAGTTTCAACGAAATGAATTCAGGTATTTGTTCGTAACATTTTCCTGAGGAAGACTACGAACGCGATTTAAGGAGCGAATTTCTAGGTTTGCCTATCCGCAAAATGCTAAAGGACACAGCTGTACCAAGTTTAAACCTCCCGGGAAACTTTAATGTAAATCCTAATTTAGAGAGAAAGAACAGACAGGAGAAAAGGAAATGAACCGATCTTGTTGGCGATTTGATAAACTCTGATAATGCAGAGGAAATTTTGGAAGACATGTGGAGTGCCAATGATGAAAATACTGAAATTGAATGTATGAAGGACCTGAAAACAGAAAATGAAATTCTATTGAAGGAAAATTATATTTTGATGAAGGAAAATGAAAAGCTGAAAAAACAAATATTATATTTGAACTCTTCAAACCATAGTCTAACTTTACGTGTAAAAGTTCTCAAAGTAAAACAGAATCAAATGCAGAAACAATTATTAGAATTGCGAAGGTTACGGAAAGATGAGAAAAAGACAGAGAAATGTGCATAAAAAATATGCTTTCTACAGTGTTTACTCCAGGACAGATAAGGGCTTTGTTAGGCCAAAAACGGATTGTTTGGAAATCTACTAATATTGCAGCTGCAATAACATTAAGAACTGTTTCCTGGAGAGCATATCACTACTTGAGAAATAAAGTTAATATTCAGCTTCCTGCTTTGTCGACGTTGCGCCGATGGGTAGCTACAATTAAATGTTCACCTGGAATTCAAGCCACAACTTTAAAACTGATGCAGAGCCAAGGAATGCAAATGACTGAAGCCGAAAGAACATGTGTAATTCCTATAGATGAAATGAAAGTTTCCAGCAAAATGTGCTGTGAACTAGTGAGGAAAGCAATTGAAAACAACCAAAGCCTAAAGATAGCAAAGGGACATATCAGTAAGGGAAAAAAACAGATTAAGGCACTGAGCAAAGAAGATGGTTCTGTAACAAGAAATAGAGGCGAAATTTTGACAAGAGTGAAGGATTTCTACTCCAAATTATATGAAAGGGATGATACCTGTACTCCAGGCATCATGAAAGGTACCAGTACCAGAGTTCTTCCAGTCCTCCCAGCGGAAGTTGCACATGCAATCAAGAACATGAAGCGGGGTAAAGCTCCAGGAGAAGATGGAATTACTGTAGACATCAAAGAAGAATCAAGTGGAGAAATCGAAACAGTACTCGCCCAAATTTTTGCTCGATGCCTTAATGAAGGGAAGATTCCTAAGGATTGGAACAACGCTACAATGAGCTTGCTACATAAAAAAGGTGACACTGAGGATCTCACACTGTAAAAAATTGCGGTGAATTTACGGTGTTTCACCCGGATTAAGACGGTTTACAGATCGTAAACACGCCACCTGGCGATCAACCGTAAATTTTCGGTAGATAAACTACATGTTCACGGTGTTTAAACTGTTTTAACGGTTACGGTATTTTAACCTTGACAATCTGGCAAAATTCTTCTAAAAGCGGTTGTACACCTGTTTTTTCACGTTCAATCAGTCGACTGACACCGCCATTTTAGACAGCACCTCTACTCTACAGGCAACACGTGAAAGTTATCCGAAGAAGCACGTGCCCCACGGCATTTATTTTTGGTAAGTATCTTTTTGCTTTGTGTAAGTTACAATGAGAATATTAGTATTAAGTGTTTTTGTTAACATCTGGCAGACATGAGTGTAGGGGCGAGAAATTACGCCCCTATATAAATTGTGTGATGGACTTTAAATCCCGTCGATCATTCCGGATATTAACATTTCAGAATAAATATTTCCATGTGTATTATTTGGAAACGAGTGTAACACGTGGTAATGCACCAGACTAGGTGACATTTCGATATGCCTGTTTGACAGGTCTATTGTATTCACGGAAGGCACAGCTGTTGTTCCTGGCCAGGGGGAAATGTAAGCTGCTGGGCACACGTGCTAGAGGTCAACGAAGGGATTAAGTGGAGGTCAACGAAGGGATTAAGTGGAGGTCAACGAAGGGATTAGGTGAAGGTCACCGGCCGAAGACACGTGTCAGGAGAGAAAGGTAGTATAGGGGGGGCACCGAGAAGAGCGAGGGGGACGCCTGCTCTTGGAGGGCTCCGCCTCAGGCGAGTGAGGTAGGAGCCAATCAGAAGGCTAGTGAAGTTAAGGGGGAAACTTCAGGGTAGGAGTGGAAGAAGAAACGACGCAGTCGACGTGAAGCGAGCGTGAAAGACAGTCTACGGGGAGTGAGCGTAGAGAACGGTTAACGACAGCGTGTGCTGTGGACGGATGTATATTGCTGGGAGTTAGCACTGGGTAAAGAAAAGTTCGTGATAGAACGTGCCAGTTAGAGCACGGGGAAAGCCAGCGTAGTTGGAATCAGACACGTGTGTCTGGAACGACGTACGGAGAAAGCGTTTGGAGAGAACACGTGTTCGGGACGGAACACGAAGCATAGCTTCCAGAACAAAGGAAAAGAGACTAACGGAAGATAACGACGATTGAAACCTTTCACGTCGGTGATAGAAAAAGAACGGGAAAAGAGTATTGGCAGGAAAGTGTATTCTGGAATAATTAGATACCCGGATCATTTTCACGTGGAACTGCAGTTACAGGAACTCGAGGTCAAGGAACAATAGCTGCCGGAACAATTTACTGTTGATTAAATGTTTTGTTAAGTTCGCAACAAGCCTGAGAGTGAATTCATGCTTGGAATCGTTTTGCCATTATTTGTACTTCCCCTCTCCTGAATAGCAGATTTATAGTAAAGCTTTTAGAGAAAGAACGCCGGGCTGTCTTCAACTACCGTTGATAGACAGCGAACCTTATAAATGGTCTTCCTTCCTGCTGTGGGGAAATTTTGATCAGCGCTGGAAGCCAGTGGGTGTTTGGTCGAGGAGCCATTAATTAACATATTGAGCTCCCACCCTTACAATGAGAATTTAAACAATTGATTTTTATTTAATGTATTTTTTTCAAATTATTTGTTAAGCATTGGTGATTACTGATTACCTATAAATAAGTAAAACAATGCAGGACTAAGCTTTTTTGAGGCCCTTAATTCTGGGTGCAAGTGCTCGTAAAATACCTTTGTCATATAAGAAAGATATGTACGTCATATACATATGTAAGATACCTGTCCTTCATATATTAAGGCCGTGTAAAATGCATTTTATGTGTTTGCAGACATGAAGAGATGCATTGAATTATCATTTTTAATATTTATTTCTAAAGAAACATTGAATCAAGTATAGACAACAAAAATTAGAAATGAATGCACAGGAACAAAAGTTCACACATAGTTCAGGAGTTTATCTTTAAAATGTTTGTTTAAAGATGTGTAAGCATTTTTTCTACAAACCAACACATTGAAGAACTCGCTTGTGAGCAGTGTATGTGTGCCCAATCTGCGGTAAGATGGGAATTTATCAGAAATATTCAATTTCTTAACAATTAGATTAAATATATCAATACACAGGTCTGTGTTCAGTAATACTTGCTTTACTGCCAGTGTTTGCTGTAAAATTACCAAAAAATGAGAGAAATATCGCCCCTTGTGTGAACAGTGTGCATGCTCCATCTCTGGTAAGATAGGAATTTATCAGAACCATTAAATTTCTTAAGTATGAGGTGAAATGTATCAGTACACAGGTTTTAGTTCAGTAATACTTGCTGAACTGCTAGTTTTTTCAGTAAAATTACAAAAAAAATGAGAGAAAAATTGCCCAATGCACAACTCGAGCGCGTCACGTAAATTTAATAGCAGTACCAATATCTGCTTGTTTTATTTATAAAATGAGTACCCAAAAGGTGTATTTCAATGCAAACACAATTGCACGTAGAAAGTTTTACAAACAGGTCACTGATGCTAGGCAGTAATTACATTAGAACTGCTTCGTGAGCTAAGAAAAAACCCTCAAAAAATCTCTTCAGGTGTACTGGGTAAGAAATAAACATTGCTAGTATACCCCAAAATCTCAAGTGTCCACATATCTTACAAAAATTTTATACTAAAGAAAATTCAAACATTGAATCAAGTGTAGACAACACAAATTAAAAATGAATGCACAAAAACAAAAGTTTGCCGCCCCGGTTGTGCAGTGGTCTAAGCAATGACCTCTGATCATTCGTCCGAAAGGGGTCTGGGTTCGAATCCCGGTGAGGCATGGATATTGTGTTTGTCTTACGGCACTGGCTCTCTCCCTTCCCTGGAACCAGTGACCCTAAATTAGGGGCGGGCGACCGCTTATAGCCCATTGAGTTGCTCACGGTGGTCGTTAAACCTCCAATAAGGCCGCCCCGGTGGCGCAGTCGTCTAAGCGATGGCCTCTGATCATTCGTCCGGAAGGGGTCCGGGTTGGAATCCCGGCGAGGCATGGATGTTGTGTTACGGCACTAGCTATTTCCCTTCTCTGGAACCAGTGACGCTAAATTAGCGACGGGCGACTGCTTATACTTGGGGGGTAAGTACCCGGGGTCCGACGGCTTAACGTGCCCATCCGACGCACGGCGGGTATTTAGTGGTTTGAGCGATGGTACCTGCCCTGGATCGGACCTGAGGTTATCTCCATGGCAGTCACGAACACTGACCACTAGGCCACTTGCGGCCCTATATACCAATAATACCTGCAACTGCATATTACTGTTTTTTTATATTTTATTACTGATAATAGAAAGAGATGAAATATGGCATCCATAGTATGACTGTGTCAAATTCCGTGGCCAAAAAATGTGAGTCGCATCAGATTTTAAGCTGATAGCAAGAGATGCTATCAAACGGGCGTAGGCACTTGTCCAGTTAGGGGCCAAGATGAGGGCGCAGGAGAAAACAGGTATTTTTAGATTTGTAAGCAGACAATATAGTTTATGTTCCCCACTTGTTAAACACGTTGAATGGTTTGATTCTTTTTCCACAACGCAAATTCGAAATTCAAAGAACGACCAGAGTTACAACGGCAGTAAACAGAGCACCGAGAATATGATTTAGAAGTATTCTGTAAATGCAGAATAAAATACTGCCATTCCATGTAGGTTAATTATAAATTCATAAAGAAGTAGTAATTTAGTTAATAGCATTGTATTAAAGTATGTAGTTTAATAAAATTATTACTTAACAGCACAGAAAGTTGCCCTAAAGTATGATCATCATTGGGGTTTTTTTTTATGTTTATCTTATATAATTCCATGGAAGTGTTTTATAGTAAAACATATGCTCTATGAATAAAGGAACTGTTCAGGTGGTTGCTAATAGATTAGATTTTTCAATTATGTAAAAAGGGCTACCGTTCTTAACGTAACACTGCTTTTGCAATGACCAGTCATTAGGGAAGGAGATTTGCATTAGTCTTGAGTTCGCTTCTTTCCCAGGAACTTAGAGAGAGGGAGAGAAAAGTTTGCGTCTATTGTCAGGTGTCGCACCGTAATGCTTCATTCCTTACCAGTGTACCACAGGATTTGTGCCATTTACAGAAACGCAAGCCTCTGTGGCCATACAATTCACTATTATTGTTATATAAATTATTTTTTCTTAGAATTCTCATTTTATTTTTTCAAATGACACACGTAATACCATATATGTTAATGATCTTCGCTTCCTTAACGCGAGCATAATGTTTAAACGGGTTCATTATATTCTCATTCATTACGTTTAGAATTTATTATGGAAATATTTACATTCAAAAAAATTTAAGACGAAACCAACATATTTAGATTCTTCCTTCAAAGAAACGATTCGCTGAATGATTTCGTTCAGCCAATCTGATTACTTAGTGGAATCTCGTTACCTAGTTATCTCGATTACTTAGTGCACTTGGATTTCTGACATTATTTTGACTACATATTACACACTTATCGTTTTTTAAAAGAATCTTGGGATTTCAAAAAACACTAAAAATATTGCTTTCAGAATTTAATTAGTGTGCAGTAATCTGTACAAAACATGATATTTTTGTATATATTAACTGGGAGAAGCTTTAAATGAGAAGTAGAAAACTTCTTCACGTTGGAAGATCGCATTATTTACAGCGATCTTGAACTATATCGTGGCGGTGTTCAATTTGAGCATCGCGTGTAATCAAAGCTCAGGTTTCCGTTCAAAAAGCGTGAAAGTCTTTCGCCTTTTACTAAAGTGCCGTGGATCACCGTGAAGTGTAGATTTTTCGTCGATGTTGGAAAGGCATATTGTTTGTTTCTTAGGTCAACTTTAGTTTTTTATTTTGCAGGTCGTTTTTCGAACATCCGTTCGTGAGGAGGAACGCGTGACTGGCCGCCTAGTTGAGTGCGTGTGCCGGCGCTTTGTGCGGTGTCTGGCGGCCCAGGAGGCGCTCGTGCCGGCCGTGAGGGACTTCGGCTTGGAGTAGGCATCACTTACGATAACAATTCAAAGATGGCCGCTCGTGTATAAATAAATTTCTAGAGAACTCCCTAGTGGATTTGCGTGGGATTTTTGGCAATTTTCTTTTATTTCTACTGAAGAATTTTGCTCCGCCGCCAATCCGGAGACTCCTTTTGCGATATTTTGGCAGATTGCCTATATCGCTTTTGTTTTAAGGTGCACGTGGTCTTCATATTGTGTGCTGCACGTGGCCTTTGTCTATTGTGCTGCACGTGGTCTTCATATATTGTGCTGAGTTTATTGTGTTTGTGCCACGGTTACTGGATTGGATTTGAAGCCGGGAATTTTGTGAGTACTTTTTCACATTTTCTTTGGTTAGGACTGTGTGTTTTTTGTTTTCTGACTATTGCTAGCTTTTTGGAAGGGGTCGGACTTTTGTCCTCTTTGAAGAGTTAGGATGTCTGTTAGGACTGAGCCCAATAGGGCTAATGCCGTCGTTGTTACGCATAAGGGTATTTCTGCTTCGGACATTTGTCTTGCCTTGTACAAACACGTGGGTTCACCCCCACCCCAGTATTTGCCTTAATTCAAGAGGTGAATAAGAACAAGCTTGAAGTAGTACTAAACAGTAAAGATCACTACTTCAAGTTGCTTGATAGTAATATTGAGTGCAATAACACTGTGTTAAAATGCACAAATGCTCAGACAAATGTAAAAGTATTTTTTTGCAAATTTTTGCATTGTGGAATTTCAAATGCAGAAGTCGCAACCGCATTTGGACCATATGGTAAAGTATTAACTGTGAAGTTCGAGATTAGAAAAGAAATGGCTGCGCACATGAGGAGAGCCCTTTCCGGGACTCGTGTTGTTACAATTGACATGAAACAAGCTGTCCCCAATTTCATGGAGGCCAAAGGACAGCGTTGTATGAATGTGTACAGGGGGCAAATCCGGGTGTGCAGGCGCTGCAACCATGCAGGTCACATAGCTGTGGACTGCGGGAAGTTTACCTGTAGCAATTGCTACATTTTGGGTCACACTGAGGAGGAGTGCAAAGAGCCGTGTGGAAACTGCAGATCACCACACCATCAAAGGAAGGTTTGTACACAGAGGTCCTTTGCACAAATGACCAGAGGTCCTGACAATACCAGAAGAGATGAAGAGATGGAGGAGTGCCACGCTGGTGAGGCGGAGGGCTCACAAAGTGTTGCCGAGGCTGCGGCCTCGAGTAAAACAGATGGGGCCCACCAAATTACCAGCTCGGAGCACGTCTCAAAACCTCACAGGATCCCCGAGGAATGTAAGGATAATAGTTCAGGTAAGAAAAGTGTGATAAACAATGAGAATAAAGAGCATGTTTCTGTTCCAGCGAAGGAGAGAGAAACCTTTCCTATCGGTGAAGATGGGAAGAGGGGTCTCTCCCCTTTAAATTCTGATGACCATGGGTACACTATAGTTAAGAAGAAATCACGGAAGTTGTCTGTCAAAGACCTTGAAGGTCTCAAATCCAGGCCTGGAAGCATAAGCGTCGTGGAGGGGCGATATGAAGAAAATATGGAGGTTGATGTTAATGGCTCCGGTGCTACTATTCCGGTGGAATCTAGCGCGGGGGTTATTTCCAGCGAAGAGGACGAACAGGCTCCCAGTAGTGCACGAAAAGAGCCTGGAGTAAGTAGGGACTTTTCCAGCGATGGAGAAGATAATTCTAGTGTGGAAAGCGCTGACGTCTCAGAGAACAAGGAAGGTGAGTCTGAATTCTCTGAGACCAGTTCTACGCTGGAGGGTGTTCTCTGTGAAAGCGGAAGTAGTGATAGTTGCGATGGTGACATATTCCCCGAATTTGGTCATAACAATGTTCTTATTGAGGGTCAAGTGCAGAATGAGTGTGTTGAAAAGTGTCAAAGTGAAGGAGAAAGTGAAGCCCAGTGTTTTAATGAAATCGGCGGAACTTTGGTTTCCAGTAAGGACATTGTGCATAGCATGTTTCCGGGTCTCCCCAATGACCCTAGTCATTGGGAAGAAACGGAAATGACTGCATCCGTCCTTTTGGCCAAAACCAAGGGGCAGCGGTACACCCCCGCGGCCGTGGATAGCCAGGACGGGCGGCCTCCCGAAAGAGAAGCCGCGTGCCCTACTCCACCCTCAGACGGGCAGAAGCAGCCTATTCGGGGTCCCAGAGGCACACCTACGCTTAGTGTTCCCACTACTGCGGGCGGCGGCCACGTTGTCGCCGTCTCTGAGGCGACGCCGGAGGCCCCGGGTCGTTCTGGGGTCCTCCAGCAGGACCGCTGAACTTCTGCGTCGGGAGTGAGGAGGAGAATCAATGCTCGGATACTGCTGTTGTGAACGGTAAGTTTTGGGCTTGTACTGATATCGAAGTGGATGACGAGAATACTGACTCCCTTTGTGCTGACCTGCAACGTCAGTATCAGAACAAGAAAAAAAGAACTGGGAAAGAGTTTACTGCGGCCAATTTTAAAGCGGTTAACGATCTTTCTGCCGCTGCCTCTGTAATGTTGCATGGCACGGGACATGTGATTCCAACAGCGAACGGCCAAGTTCTTCGAGAAGAAAGGTCGACAAGAAGTGTGGGCAAGAAGGATAGTACCAAAAAGAAACTTGGTTGCGGTTCCTCTCTCTCCTAGGTTGGAGTATGGGTTTTGCATTTTTTCTCTGTGTTTGTTGTTGTAAATCTTTCTTTTTACAGGACCAGGAAAGTATGAACTCTGGTAGAGTTAATTTTGCTGGCACAAACATTAGGGTTGGTTCCTTGAACGTTCAGGGCCTCAATTCGGAGGCGAAGCAGTGTTGGCTCGAAGGGTTCTTTCGCCAGAATAATCTGGACTTCCTCATGATTCAGGAAACATACCATAAGGACAGGGAACAGATTTTTGCTTTTCGCAGAAGGTCCGGTCTCAGATTTAGGTACTCGCTTGGGAGTACTGGTTACACGGGAGTTGCTATAATTTACAAAGAGAAGTTTGAAAGAGATATCACTCGCTTTGAATCGGACGGGGAAGGTCGGGTGATCTCTCTTACCGTCCACAGTAGGAAAATCTCTATGAAACTTGTGTGTATTTACGCTCCTAATAAGGGTAATATGCAGATGTCGTTCTATAATGAACTTCCGCATTTCATCAGAAGTTCGGAAGATGTGTTGATTGTTGGCGGGGATTTTAATGCGGTCGCCGACTGCGACCTCGACAGGGCCGGAACCAGTAGGTGGTCGAAAGCTTATGGGAACGTGGTTAAGGTCCTCCTGGATAGCCAGGGGCTGTGCGATGCCTGGAGTAGACTTAACCCCAGTATTCCGGGTTATACCTGGTTTAGAGGGGGCAGCGCTTCCCGCCTGGATATGTTTCTTGTGTCGAAGATTGACTGGATTGAGATCTTTGGTCCGAACTCTCCATTGTTGTATGTTTCGGACCACCCTGCCATCCTGATGGACGTGTGTGTGCCGGTTCCGAGAGAGAGGGGCTACCCCGTGGAGTTTGAACATCTCCATGTTAGAAGATGAAGATACGCTAGTGCACCTTCGCTCGATCCTGAACGCGGGCGCAGGCACGATCACTGACGATGAGTGCGGTGTGTGGGAACGGACCAAGGAGGAGGTGAAGGATTTCCTTTCTCAGAAGGGTAGACAGTTGGCCACGTCGAAGAGGAAGCGCCACATGATTTTGATGAACATTCTTAATGCGGCGATTCGAGGTGATAAAGATGGGTGTAATTCCTCTCTGATTACTAATATCAGGAGCGAAATTAGTCACTTCTATCGGGAGGAAGGATCGGCGGTCAAGTTGAATGGGGCCTTGGAAATGCTCCGGCAGGAGAGTGATATTAACTTCATGTACCGGAAAGTCGAGACGGAGAGCGTTAGGGAGAACCTTCAATGCCTTGACATTGACAGTAGGGAGGTCCGGGATCTTCCCGATATCCTGCAGGTGGCGACGGAATTTTATGGCAGGTTATTTGACAAAGAGGAAGTGCAGCCTGAGGTCATGGAAACTTGGCTGGAAGGTACACCGAGAATTTCGGAGGAAGATAGGGAGCTGTTGGAAGGGAAATTCACCGAAACTGAAGTCAGGTGGGCGATCCTGAACCTCAAGCCCAGAAAGTCGCCGAGTATTGACGGGCTTCCGGCCGCAATTTACAAGAAATTTGTTAATATTTTGGTCCCCTGGTTATGCAGGATTTATAACAACATTGCTGACAAAGGTATTATGCCTAAGCCTATGAGGAGTAGTGTTGTGACTCTTCTTTCCGAACCCCCGACGATCCTGCTCGTGATCTTGCTGGATGGAGGCCGGTGTCTCTGTCTACCATTGATTATAAGATCATGGCGGCGATCGTCAACGCGAGGCTTTCGCGGGTGGCGGAGAAGCTAGTGGGCGTTGGGCAGACGTGTAGCCTCCGTGGTAGGCGGATGTACCATAATATTCAAAGTGTGAGGAACATGATTACTTATATCGGACACAGGGATGTTAAGTTGGGAATGTTTTCCGCGGATCAGAGTAAGGCCTTTGACCGTGTTTCTCACGAGTTTATTAGAAAGATGCTGGAAGCCCACGGCTTCGGAGAGTTTTTCCGAAGAACGGTGGACTCTTTATACAGGGACCTCAACGGAAGAGTTATTATTTCTGGCCGTCTTTCTCACCTCTTTGAGGTTAGAAGAGGTGTGAGACAAGGCTGCCCACTCTCCCCGTTGTTGTTTGTCTTGGTCATTGAGACCATTTTAAGGAAGGTTCAAGCTCATCCTAGCATTCAGGGAGCCCCCATCCCTGGCTGCGCGGGGTCTCTAAAGTATCTTGCATCTGCTGACGACGTCACTTTCTTTGTTGACTCGGAACTTAGTCTTAAGCAGGTCCGGGAAGTCTTCGCGGGATACTGCGGTGCCACCGGGTCCAGGCTTAATGAGGATAAGTCGAACCTGCTTCTTTGGGGCAGGAGGGATCGCGCTGCGGTCCGTGGGCTGGCGGTAACGGATGGACCCGTCAGGATACTCGGTATCCTTTTTGATAGAGACGGTGTCCATTTGAAGACATGGAGGGACATCCTCTTCGCTATTAAAGAGAAGAAGAAAAGGTGGCAGAGTGTTGACATTTCGATGATTAACCGGGCTAAGTTAGCTAATGCTCTCCTGGTCTCGAAATGTGCCTTTGTCGGAGAACTTGGTCCTCCCCCTTTGGAGTCTCATGAGGCTTTTGGAAAGGCAAGTTTTTCAATTTATTTGGGCCGGTAAGCAAGTTGAGGCGGTTGCCAGAGCGGTCCTGTGCTGCCCGAAGGATGAGGGTGGTTTGGATGTCAAACACCTCTCCTCCTGGTTCAGTGCACTGCAGGTTAGGAGTGTGAAGGAAGTTCTGAACTCCTCGCTCCCGTGTAGGAACTTTGTTGCGTATTTGACAGGATTGTCTACGGAGAAGTTCTTACCTGGCTTCCGATTTATGGGGCAGCGTAGAGAGACTACTCACAAGCACTATAAGCTTGGGGGGCACATTCAGGGTCTCGCGGAGGCTAACCGGAATGGGCTGAATTTGAAACAAATGTATCTGCACATTCTCCCTAGGCATAGGGAGCAGGTTACTGAGTTTAGTGCCGTCAACTGCAACAGGAAGGAGGTGTGGATGAGCGTGTTGGCGGCTGGTGTTGACTGTAAGAAGCGGGATTTTAAATTCCGTCTGGCTCACGATGTCCTTCCGACTAGGAAGAGGCAGTACAGGTGAGGTACTGCCATCACCGACAAGTGCGCCTCTTGCAATCTCATTGAAGACCGGTACCACTTGTTCTGGAGTTGTCCCATGGCCGTGCAGGTGTGGAAGCTTGTTTGGACCTGGGCAGGTTGTCCGCAGCGACTCAAGGCTCAGGAGGTCTTTTATTAGTACCCCGGCCCCAAGACTGGGCGGGATGTCTGGAGGTTGATCATCACTGAGACCACGTACAAAATCTGGAGAGAGAGGAACAGAGTTGTGCATAGTAATTACGGAAATGCAGGATTCAACCCTTTGAAAGTGGCCTGGCACGTCAAGTGCCAGCTAAAGAATAGAGTTGAGTTGGATGCCCGCACTCTTTCGGACCGTGCCTTTAAGTTCCGGTGGATCTTCTGGCCCAAAATTGTTACTGGAACGAAGGAAAAATATTTTTTCCATTGGGGAACTTAGTCTTCCCAGCTTTTCGGCTTGTAACTCTGTATTTCCGAACTTTTGGTTTCTTGAGTTTTTGATGAACTTTATCTTGTGTTTTAATCTTTGAGATGTTTCTTTTCTAGATTCCGGGATGGAGTGAGGAGATTACCCTTCTTCCTCCCTGCCAAGCGCCTGTTTGCTTACCATACCAGTCTCCTCCAGCGGCGCTGGCTTTGGGGGTGGCTGGTTTACTTTGTGTGTGAATCAGGGGGTCTTTGTGTTTCGCTGTGATCTTTCCTCACTTTGCTTTTCCGGGTGTGGTTTGCCTGTGTGTGTTTGCTTTTTGGGTGGGTGGTGTGTGATTGCTGTTTGTGGTGTGTCGGTTCTGCGTGGTTGTGTGCAGGGTTGGGAGCCATTGTGGGTCGAAAGCTGGTCTTTGCGCCACGCGGACGGCTCGGCGACCCTTCTGGTGGTGTCTCGGTTGGGACGCCATCACAGGGCACACGTGAAGGAGAGACTTCTCCTACTGGAGTGTTTCGGGGTGGCCTAGGGCCTGCCTCGTCATTCTTTGTGTCCCTGTCTGCAAAGTGAATTGGAGCCTGTTCGAGTTCTTCGGCAGGCCAGTGTGATTCGGGGGTCTGGATGTGCTGACTGTGGAACCGTGGTAGGTGCATCGGGGTGTGAGTGAAACACCGGTGGAACCGAACTCACATTTTATTGGTTGTTCGGCGAAGCGAGTGTGTTGGTGTTGCTGGGCAACAAAATTTCGTGCCGGGAGAGGGGTCGCCGTGCTCGCGCACAATGGCGTCCCCCTCTCTCGGATGCCAAGTCTTGGTTCTCCAAGTGTTGGTTTTAGAAGACAAAGAACTTTATTCAATATGTACATTATTCTACAAAATCTTACTATGTACTAATTTCAAAACCTTAAAAAAATTGTTAAATCTTCAGGTAACTAAATCTTAGATGAATTTGTGGTGACTACATATTTTTGGAAAGCATTTGAAATTTGGGTTGCAGCACGGAGGTCCGCAGTTTCAGCTTATCCTCTAGATCAGTGTTTCTCAAATTTTGGTCCGTCATGGACCACTTTATGCATTTCTTTACTTAACGCGAATCATGAGGAGAGGGGAGGGGAGTCTAGGGTCCTTTCCTGGGAGAAAATTGAAAAATATATTGTCTGAAACTAAGGTTTACAAAACTGGTTAATTGGTTAATAGCATAATAGGCCCTACCGACCACCCTCATGGGCTGTTGAGTGGACGACACCCTCCATCCCTCCCCGCTTCAAGGAAAGGCACAGCAAAACCAACTCCAGATTAATGTTTTTAGCTATAGGTAAATTTTAAGATTTTTTTTTAGAGTATTTTCAGCGGTTTTTTCTTGAAAGAAATATCGATCAGAAATAGGGCCGGGCAGAAGTTGTTACCAGCCATCCGCCGAAATCGCCAAAATTTCTGACCCGGTGATAAAAATATCAGTCGGTTGCCAACCCGTACCGGAAACAAAGTAATTGTTTGGGTGCCTATATTTGATAAAGAAAGAGAGAGAGTTTCAATTATGATTTTATTTTGTCAATTTTATAAAGAATTACGAGATTGTTCACTTAATTAAATAACTGGCGACGTATCCACAGCATGGGCGTAACCAGGGGAGCTGTTTTGGAGGTTCAAACCCTCCCCTAAACGTCAGAAAGTAAGGTATAGAATAGGTAATATTTATGGGAAGTAACTTAAACCTTCCCAGAAAGTCGCAACCCATCCTTTACCTCCGAGCTTAAGTTCTCTCATAGCTACGCCCATGAGCCAGAGCAAAAAAAAAATTCGTTCAGTTAGATACAGCATATGAAAAATATTATTTAAACTCTTATCTCCGTTTTTCTCTTTTGATTTTAATACTTTTCTGAAAGGCCAAGTATACAGATTAATAGCACGCACACACACACACACACACACACATATATACATTTGTACATTATATTTCCTGATAATGATAGCTACTTCCATCAAGAAAATACGCAACTCCACAAAGTTCGGATTGTCACGAAAATGTTTTAAGACAAGACTGCGAATTCAAAGTGCTAAAATTGATCCTGCAGTCGCTAGATTTTTACTTAATTGAACACTTGTGGGATGAGATTGAAACAGCAATTTGTAACAGAGATCCTTCTGCAGCAATCATTAAGAAATTGACAGAATGCATCACATTAGCTTACCTAAACACACATATTGAATGACATCAAGAACCTAACTGAATTTATACGGCACATGAAAAGAAGGCTATTTTGAAAGAAAAGGGAGACTCAGTACGTTATTAGGGAAGTCTTCCTAATAATTTTCAACTTTATTATACATGAATTAAATGCTAAAGACACGTTGCTACTTCATTATTTGTTGCAAATATGATAATTTGCAACTTTATTTATATAATTTATGAGTTTAGTATTAAAATTTTAGAGTACAGTAAAATGTAGTACAATTACTCCTTTCGTAGAATTTTTCTGTAAAGCACGAAATATTTTATCGTTTGATCAGTTTCAGAGTGACGTGAAAGCGAACATCATTCAGTTCCATATCAAAAGTAGTTGTGCTTATATTTATCTTGAGAGGCCATAGGAAGGACACGAAAAACAATGTAATTTGTAGAGTAACAAATTATGAATTGAACGGCATGCAATGTAGTCATCTGTACATTAATATAGATGCTGAATTTGAAAATCAATTATGAAATACATTTAAAATTGCGTTTAGACGAATCTATTTAATGCCGTTTGTTATCATATCCCCTGAAAAAAAATACACTGTTTCTTCTACTACGAATATCGACGTTTTAAAATTTGTTTCAATATATTGTGGAAAACGAATTTTCTTTATATAAATTAAAAATTCATTTTGCTTAAGATATGAATATATGTTTTAGTTAAACTCCTTCTGTCTTCATTCGTGGACAGAAATTATTCGTGTAAATGCTTCCACGATACAGAACAGTAGGTTTCAGCGCAAAACATCCGACTCCCACAATAAAACAAAAGATATCAACTTTGATTATTTATTTTTTGACTAAAGCAACCATTTAAAGATGTAAAAATTTCGCAAGCCATAAACTGTATTAATTATAATTATCAGTTGCATCGTGAATGCATTAATTTTTCTCACAGAGGTTAAAGATATATAACTTGTATTTCTTTGTATTTATCAGTTATGAAATTTGTCCACAGTACAAATATACCGATCTATCGCTATTGCGAGCCAAGAATTCGTGTATGCTTTCTGGGAGCGTTACTGGGCATACGCATTAAAGTACTCTTCGTCAACTTCATTAGATTGACGTGATATAAGACGACACAGGAATCGAAATCGAGGGCTGTTATTCTATGATTTGAAAAGTTTTGTCAATTTTCGCTGTTGGTGCTCTCAGTAATTAATAGTAAATGTCATTTTCCTGAATAACAAATATTGTTCATGAGAGCTGTTGCGTATTCAATTGCAGACATATGTACTGACGAAAGATACTAATCAGATGCTGGACAACTCAGAACCCGAAATATTACGTGTTTATAGCTAAAACAAGGAGGCGAAGAACATTTCTTAAAAAGAAAATTGCACATATAAGTTGAAAGTCTATGTAACATCGTTTCCTAAAAGGCAATGAAATATACTGAATAAATAAATCCATCGCTCTCTCCACGTTAAGTGCGAGATCCAAGGTGAAAATCATCTAAATACCAGTTGAATAAATGAATGTCGTGTTGAAAGGATTTCAGTTGTAATACCTATAATAGTTAAAACTATGTTTTTCTAGATGGGCCGTACCCTCGCTAAGTGGAAATAAACGGTAGCGCCAGCCAGACCATAGGACGTCATTTATCCCAATGTTAAGCGACCCTGTCACTGCAACTGATGTTTATCATTGCATATATTCCCTGCCTTTTTACTTTAAACTGAAGTTTAAGAGCTAATCAACAGAAAATTCCTGGATGAATGGAAAAGCACCTTACAGTAGTTTAGCGGCGCTGTGGCACTTTTTTTTTGAGGCTTAGTTGCAGTAAAGTGCTTTTTGTGGCAAGCTGGAAGAAAACAGGACAAAATAATTATATTTTGACGATCAGGTACTCTGTGTTTTGTAAGAGTGCTTTCAAATGAAATTTAAACATTCGATGAATAAGCGTTTGAATATTCAGATGTAGCTTTATGTGATTCTTTGTCAGTAATGTTTCTTTGCACCTGATATTTTATACTTCCGGAAAATCTAGTTTTTTCTTATTTGTTGATTAACGAGAGTCAGAGGCATAAAAAACTGACTTGTTTTTATCAGCCATTTGAAAATTTAATGAAAAAGAATGTGGCAAGCAGTAACAGAAATTTCACAAGTTATACCAATTTTTCCTAAGTGCGCCATTATATTTTACGGATATTATACAGCAGTTGCAATAAATAGGATTCAGTGTAGTTCCGGCGTTAAGCGTTTAACTCATCATAATAATAAATCTTAGATTAATATTTAAAAACTATCTAGATTTCTCTTCTGAATGTTTAATGTTTAACAGTGGAGCAAAAAGTACTGAATAAAGCATCTGTTACTGAGAAGATCTCAATATTTACAACACAGGTGTTAAGAATTTCAGTTGTAATAATAAACATTCCTTGAATATGATAAGAAAATTGATACATATGATTATTTTTTAGTGTTAAATGTTTAACAAAGGGGTATGGACTTTTGAATACAGCGCCTGTTACTGAGTATCTTTCAAAATTTACAACCAAGGATAGAAATGTTTTTTGGGTTAAATGTTTCTTCATAATTAGGAACGCACAGTAGCATGAACAGAAGCTTACCATAATTTTGGATTTGGAGCTTGTAATCCGAAATTTTTAAGCAGACTAATTGTGATCAACAATGCCATCATCAGTATAATCCATTTTCCGGTGAATGGTTAACTTCAGACTGAAAAAACAATCTCATTTGAATATTACTTGAATTAAACACCGTTGAGACGTTTAATTCTGCTTTCGAACTTCAACATTCAACGCGCCTATTCTAGAAAGCAGCTGTAAATGCGAAATATAGTTTAGCCCTAGAATAAGTTGCTGTTATTTCACTCTTTTATTTTCTACAAAACCTTTATTCTTTCTTGTTTAAAGAAAGAAGCAGATTCATTTTCGTGAGGTTTGGTGAAATGTAATGTAGCTATTGAAACAACCAGTTCTGAAAATCGTATCTGCAAAGAACTGTTGTGGAATCTATTTCCCAAATACTACCCACTTTTTCAGTAATATAAATAACGATTTAGGATGGAATCCCAAAAAAAAGGGGGAATGTTGAGGCACACTCGCTAAGTAATTAATCCGAGTATTAAAGCACATAAGTTTACTTTGGTATCGTTAGTTGGTGGTTTTAAATTTTGTCACATATGCAGGCACAATGCAGAAACCGTGGACATACACGTGTGCTTCTGAATAAGATTAAAATTCTCATTTGATAGTTATCGAGGACATCGAATCATTAGCAGTAACTCTCTACCCCTTATTAGATCAGAAAGTTTTCGTCGCCAATTTGTTTTGTTAGATTCAATCTTTTTCAATTTCGTACTTACTACACAATTTCACTTTAAGCGTTCAAAATATCATTTAGAAAAATGTAACTTACACCTGAATATGACGTTGAGTATTTAAAAATGTTTGTGAAGTTCGTTCCGCAAATGTGTTTCGTAATTTCTCTGAAACATAAATTTCATATAAAACTATCCTAACTAATTTGTTTACTTCTCTAACTCAAAAAAATGTATAATATTTATTATCGGAATACAAGGAAGAACAATTTTGTAAAAAAATATATTTCGAATAATAGTCATTATATAGAGATGTTTTTCTTTCATTAAAACTATTTTGTCTTCAGATGTTTCCATTATCGTATATTTTACTTAATCTCGTTGGGGTTAATACAAAATTCAAGCAAACATTTGCCAGCAATATCAAACATCTCTTTTGGCTTAACTTACAGCGACATTTAATAGGACAATTAAGAAGAATAAACAAAGTGATTTCATGATCTAAAATTATCCTCAGAATTCGAAACGTAATTTTCCTTCCATGCCAGAAAGCTTGGCCAGGTGAAATATCTGATTGATACCGATGGGTCAACGCATGTAATTCATTTGAATCAGTGGGGTTACAACATTTTCTATTGTCTTCAGCACTACACATTCCTTATAAGGAAGGGATAGGAATAGAGAATTTCCAACTGAAAAGAAATAATGATAAATACAGAAAATATAGAGAAAAACACTGAAATTTAGGAACGAAAATATAGAAATTTATTGCCACAGAAATGTTGTAAATAAGTAGTTAAAAATTCACATTTTTTCATTGAAAATGGCGATCGTGCAAAATTTCTGAAATGACCAAAATTTTAACGTAGAATAAAAAATATCAGGGTGTTTTTGTTCATCATGATTTGCATAAGTTGTCTACAAATCCTGTTTGTCATGTGTTCCTGGAGTAACGTACCAATGGTGCACATGGACAGTGTATATAAGATGTTATGTTGGCGTGTCTGATACATCTGAGGAGGAGGTGATCGTCACCTTGAAAGTACTAACGATTTTAATTTGTACATATCATTCATCTTTTAATAAATCGTGCTCTGACGGTATTGTTTGTAATTGGTTGATTCTGTAATGTTATTTGGTATCATGAAATAAAAATTAAAGGATCATAAAATGCCAATTTTTCTCGTAAATATTTTTCTTTTAATTTTATGTTCTACTTGGAGAACGTGCCTGTCAATCTAAACTGTTGATCGTTATATACTAATATACTAATAGTAAAGAACATAGTTTAATATATGCTTCACATATTGACAAAATTATTGTTTAAGCTAAAGTGTTCTTAATTCTCCTTTATTATTTTCCTTTGTTTCAGATCTAAGTGAGCTGATATTTGTATTTGAAGGAAATAGCTGTCACACACATTTTTGTGGTATTTATTTTAACAGCCAGCCGGAATTACGCAGAAAATAGGCAGTATTATGAAGCTGCATATCTTAGAAACTGCAGCCCAGAAGTGTTAAAAAAATAAAAAAATATGATCACTAACTGTTAGCACATATTTCACGCACGTTATAGTTGCAGTGAAAGGAAAAAAAATTAATCATTATTTCCGGAGGGTTACCCAACAGTTTTCAAAATTTGTTAACAAGAATAAATGCATTAATAATTTCCACCTACATGTTGAAATCTACTTATACGGTGAAATTCTCATTAAAATTTACATCTTTAAATGTATATCGATGCGCTTTTGCAAATACTAAATTATACGTGAATTTTAATTGTCCCACTGCGAAATACTACATGCCTATATGTATGTATGCATGTATGTATGTGTAACATCACCATCATCATTGTCAACCGTTATCAATGCACTGCTGAATGAAGGTTTTGCCAGGTTTCCTCCACAACTGTCTGTCCTGAGCGACACTCCTGTGTGTTACTCCGGCACGTTTTCGAATTTCATCCATGCTTCTCCCATGTGTTCTTCTTCTGGGTCTTTTTCTGTCCCTTGGAATCCAGTCTAAAATTTTAGTTTTCCATCGGTGGTCCGCTCTTTTGGCAACATATCAGCCCATTACATTTCAGAGATTTCATTCTGATCATGGCCACTTCCACTCTTGTAATTTTTCTTATCCACAAATTCCTCTTCTTATTTTTCCTCGATACACCATGCATGAATCTCTCCATGATTCTTTCCTTTGTCTACAGGATTTGTATATCTTTTTTAGTTAAGGTAATAATCCATAAGTATGAACTGGATGTATGCATTGGTTAAACACTTTTCTTTTAAGACATAATGGCATATTGCTCTTGAAAATTGTACTGTTCCTTCCAAAAGCTCCCCAACCAAGTTTAATACGTCGACGTATTTCTACATCAATGTGACCTTTTTTCGATACAAGTTGTCCAAAGATAAATGTAGGTGCCGCTGAAGTTTTAAAAAGTTCTTCCTCTTTTTATTTTCATTTCGGATTAAATTGGGTTTTTAGATATGTACTTTATCACAAATGAATGAACGTTGAGTGAAGAAAAATACCATTCAAATGTTTTGTTTATTCCTTTATTTTGATTTAACTTCCCCGAAGTGAAACAAGATTGTTGTTCGAGATTTTGTTTATTCAAACATCAGAAAAGGAAAACAAATTTCATTCTTAAAATATACAATCCGATGCCCGATAAAAGTTATGTAATTGCTCTTTCTTTGAAAGAAATGTATTAAGGGAATGAATCCAGTAAATATTCCGTTTATTGGCATAAAGAGGCAAAGGAATACATTTCCCGTAAGCTTTCGCCGCCTTCGGACGGCTTCGTGAGGGGGATAATAAGTTGGCAGGATATCCACCGCAGCGCCCCCTACCGCAACCTCAAGGCTGCGATTCTGAAAGAAACGATCGAAATTCTAATGTTAACGAGCTCCTGCTTCTTTGTATGATATATTCCTTTACTTTATTTGCAATTAGTGTCAACTGCCATTTAATTCTAATCTCGCCTTACAGCATATTATCGACCTGACGAAGCCGTCCGAAGGTGGTGAAAGGTTGCGAGAAATGTATTATTTTGTCTCTTTATGCCAATAAACGGAATTCTTAACTAGATTAATTCTTTTTTGGTGTTTAGCAACCATTATAACACAGGTGTTAAGAGACTTATAGAGTAATACCAGAAAGTTTAAAAAATTTCGTTGACTTCGTGGCGAGGCGCAGTGTCCTTTGTCTTTAGGAATTTCTGTAGCAGCTTATTTCGGCCAAACACCAAAACGGCTGCCGTCTACATGATTTCTTCGAAAACAAATTAGCCTTATTGCTAAGATAGCTTTTACTATAAATATTTTATTGTTTCAATAAATTACTAAAGCCTAATAGGTATGTCATATACATTATCATGATATTGCGAAATAGTTTAAATTTCAAAGCTACTGAAAATCACTCCTGAAGAATTGATGGTATAGAAAAATCATTGAAAATCGTTTACCCCCACTGTTTGTCGTATTGATGCGGGCTATTTTTTTAAATTAATATTTTGTTGGTTGCTGCCGCTACTCTGCATTTAGCGAAAAGGATCGGAACACAAATATTTAAAGGTCCAATATCTTTCTATTCACAATGGCCATATAAATGTTTATTGAATATTTGCTTTCGTGAATTGGTGATATGTTTAAAAAGTGTGACAATTTTCAAATAATAGAAATTGTGCTGGTTTCAATTTGAAATAACGTAACGGAAGAACATTCACTGTGTGCGTTCGGGGAGATTTGTTTTTTTTTTGTGAAACTGTCTCAACAAACAAATTCTGATTGAAAAGGTTTTAAGTGATAATCAAAGGTACATGGTATTTAATCCGTAAGCCTTTTTTTAACTATTTAGAATTTTTACTGGAATTGTCATAGAATTAGGTTTATTAGATAAAGCACAGCTCGTAACTGTGCTCTGTGATTGTTGTAAATTTATCATTTTTACTGTGGCTGCTCATCGGTAGCATTCGGGAGCAGAGAAATGCTTATAAAAATGAAATTACTTGTTGCAGTCATGCACATTTTTTCTGTGCTTATCAACACAACGTAACAATTTGCTGCAACGCAGCTGATATTTACCCCACCCGCCACGTTGTAATCCTGCGATTGAATATATCGCAGAAATTCATCATGTGGAGTACTGTTATATTACATTTCCCTTCTGATATGTGCTCAGATTGGCTCAATTTGAAAAGTACGTATTGTTTTTGACTTCAGTACGCGGAACGTTTTTGTGCAACTTGAGTTCCTTTGTAACGGAATATTATTCCTGTAGTGGGTCTAAGTGATTTTCTTGTACTCGCACACGTTTAACGGTGTAGGTCAGGAGTGGGGGCGGGGCTCTGCGGCCTTTTGAGTGAATCCAAATTTCCCAGAACAAATCTTTTTATTTTTAGCAATATGTATTTGTTCATCTTTTTTTATTTTTATTTTAATCTTAAAATTACCGTATTTAAATTACCAAAGAATAAAAGAGAATCAACGAAATAATGCTCCTCGACTGACGACCACGATTAAACCATTACTTCTTCAAAAGAAAATGCCGGATGAACATTTTCCCCAGCTAAAAAAGGTCACTGATGGTAGGAGGATTCATGCGAATTATTTGAAAAATACGCAACTGTATAATTGAGGAATACAATGAAAGGTTCACTGAATTTACGAATCATGACATCACACTCAAATTCGCATTTCAATCTGACCTGGTTGATGTCTTCATGGCTCCGAAAGAACTACAGATGGAATTGATTGAGCTCACAGAAGATGATATTTTAAATTCCTTATTTGACGCTGAGAAAAATCTAACTGAAATATGAAAACATGAAAACAATACCCACGATTTCGGCAACCTGCACGGAATATGCTTTCTTGCTTTTCAATTACTTATTACTGCGAATCTACATTCTCCTACCTAACCAAAATCAAGACTCCCTAAAGGTCACAAATGATAGATAACCATCTAGAGAATCAGTTGAAACTGCGGACTTCCATGTCGCAACCAAATATTCAACCGCTTTCCAACAAAAAGCAGTCACAACATAGTCATCAAAGGGCTATTTAACTTCAGAATGAATTTTGTTTTTTTCATATTTGATGGAAATATATAGTACGTGGTGAACCACTGTGGGGCTAGGGAATCTTGCATAGAGCGAAACAGAAGAAAATCTGAGGGTGCAATGTCCGGGGTGTAAGAAGGGCGCGGTAAAACCTCCCAGGGTAAGTGTTCAAGGTTTGATTTCGTGGTGGCACCGAGATGTGATGTGTGGCATTATCGTGTAACAGGATGACTGGGCAGCCAAAAAAGTGCAACTCGTGATGAAAAGAGCAACTCATGGATACTGAAAATCACAAGAGTGCAAGACATCATAAGCAGGATAAAATCTCTGAAATGACAATGTTTTGGACATTTGCCAGGAGAACGGACCACCGATGAACAACCGAAATTTTAGACTGGATTCCAAGGCACAGGAAAATATTCAGAAGAAGACCACGTGGTAGATGAATGGTTGAAGGAGACTGACCGAAGACCATCCATTTTTAAAGAAGCTTGAGGAGACCATCCAGCAGTGGATTCATAATGGTTAACAGTCATGATGAGGATGATGATGATATACTCGTTCAAAGCAGATTCTCCGAGTCACGTCCGGGTCGGGTCCGGGTCTAAAATTGTTCACCCGTTTCCAACTCTGCCTACAGCCGCACTGGCTAATCATTCCTGTGGCTAAGCACTTCTGAGAAAAATACTCTAATTAACGCAGGGAACACTCGCTGGCTTTTATTTTCCCTCAAACGTAAGGTAAATCGCGGCACCTATCGGGCCCAGTCTTCTCTAGCACAGAACAAACGGAAAAGATGACACCGAATGTTCGGTTGTTATAATCCTTTCGTGGGTCTGTGATCTGCCGCAGTCCTCTGCCGACTATCAGGTGTTATGCTCCACCAATGGACCTTCAGTTATGTGCTTTTTTGGGTGCATCCCGACAAAAGATGTTCCAAAGTATACTCACCACTGAACTCAAAGAAACTGTTTATCGCGGTTGCATTTCGCTCAACGCTCCTTAACAGCACAATTTATATTTCGATTGCAAGTTCTACTCACCAGGGAATTCCGATATCAGCGGAGCCAGATGGACTTTACCGGCCTTCCACAAACTTTAGAATCTAAGTGGCGTATTATATATTGTTACAAATCGACGTTGAACTCTTGTTACTGTAAAACGTTTTATTACTTTCTTAATGGCGTACTTGTTTTTTCACTTCGTCGCATCCCGTATTTTTTCTGTAGCAGTGTCACAGTTTTTGTGCATATACCCTCAGCACACAAAACATTAGAGCCAGGGGTGACGGGCAGTTGACATGGACATCCCCCGCGCAGAGAGGAAGAAATCTAAACCGAAAGCAGGCGATAAATAGGCAGTCAGCAGGGCTCCCAACATTGTATTTACAATCAACAAATATGGTTAAATGTGGTGATCTAACGAACTTTGATCGTGGACGCACCACATCGCTGGTGCAGGACAGATGGATCATTGTGAGACAGGTGGGTCGCAACTGGTAAGAATTCCAGGGATTGTCGATATAAGCGAGAACGCATCTGACGTAACACCACGACCAAGACAGGTTTCCTCGTGAGAAGAGTCTTGTTTCGTTGAGCTGCGATTTCGAAGAAAAACAGGACTTTATACAGAATGATACGACCAAATTCTACCACGTCGCTACCTGAGTTCATTTAACAGGAACCTGGTTATTATTACCTGAGAGGATGGATGGTCGATTCGCAGTACTACTTAACATTTGAACCATACTTTCGCAAGTGCGATGATTCTGGCCGCTGGTTTTGAAAGGAGGCATGAATTCTGGTGGGCGGGGAACTGGAGAACCCTGGATGGAAGACCATTTGATCCGGCAACATTTTCCCCGTTGTTTGTGCCGATATTAACTCTACCATCAGAAGAGCGGTAAATATGGTTTTAAGTCGTTCCTTCACAAGACAGGCCACATGTGGATGACTGCCGGACAGAGGACGACATAAATGGTTTCAGTATCGTTGAGTGCCATCAAGGAATTATAATCGGCGCCAGCATCAGGAGCATTTCCATGCTCCAATGAACTGGTGGACCAATTGGCGTCGGATGATCTTCAGCAATGACTGTCGCATTTGTTTGGGGTACGATGTTCGCCAGGTTAGAAAAAGGTACCATTCAAGAATAATTCTCACGTAACATAAAGCGCGAACAGCGGGGACAATTGAGGTCTGAGAATTTTCAACGATATAGTTGGGAATTTACTGGCTTCATGGTTTTTGAAATTTGGATCTATTTCTTCAATTAATTATTTACACTGTCAAATTTTAAATAGTTACATGCTAAAGGAGTTAATAACCCTCAATCACCTTAAACGTTCATTATACGGAGTAGAACATCGATTGAAAGTAAAAATGCCAAGAAATAAAAATCAAGCTTGTATTGGAGAGATACAGATGAAACTAAAAGAAGATAGTAAAATCATGCAATGCATTGATTATGATACGCTTTCCAACATACCAGAAATCATAAGAAAACGCGATGGTTTTGAGGGGACTATGAAATCATAAGAAAACGTGATGGTTTTGAGGGGACTATGAAATCATAAGAAAACGCGATGGTTTTGAGGGGACTATGAAATCGTAAGAAAACGCGATGGTTTTGAGGGGACTAAACTATGGTATAACAAATTTTGAAGATGAAAATCCGATTTTTGGCGTAAATGCGTGACAAGGATGGTAAGCCAGATAATATCCGAAAACTTGAAAATTTTCATCGTCCTGGAGCGGGACTCGAACCCGCGTCTCCCAGAAAACGCCCGGGTATGCTAACCACTACACCACCCAGAACGACCAAGTTTCAAGTTTCCGATCAATTTGAATAAAACCATCACAGGATTCGCTAGTCGAAGCAACCGGCATTCATGTTTAGCGAATCTGGAGGTTAAGAATCTTATCCCGTGTTTGCCCGGAGAAGCAGATAAATCATGAAAGAAATACGGGATTACGCCATATAATACAAATTTTGAAGATGAAAATCCGATTTTTGGCGTAAATGTGACAAGGATGGTAAGCCAGATAATATCCGAAAACTTGAAAATTTTCATCGTCCTGGAGCGGGACTCGAACCCGCGTCTCCCAGAAAACGCCCGGGTATGCTAACCACTACACCACCCAGAACGACCAAGTTTCAAGTTTCCGATCAATTTGAATAAAACCATCACAGGATTCGCTAGTCGAAGCAACCGGCATTCATGTTTAGCGAATCTGGAGGTTAAGAATCTTATCCCGTGTTTGCCCGGAGAAGCAGATAAATCATGAAAGAAATACGGGATTACGCCATATAATACAAATTTTGAAGATGACAATCCGATTTTTGGCGTAAATGTGACAAGGATGGTAAGCCAGATAATATCCGAAAACTTGAAAATTTTCATCGTCCTGGAGCGGGAACTCGAACCCGCGTCTCCCAGAAAACGCCCGGGTATGCTAACCACTACACCACCCAGAACGACCAAGTTTCAAGTTTCCGATCAATTTGAATAAAACCATCACAGGATTCGCTAGTCGAAGCAACCGGCATTCATGTTTAGCGAATCTGGAGGTTAAGAATCTTATCCCGTGTTTGCCCGGAGAAGCAGATAAATCATGAAAGAAATACGGGATTACGCCATATAATACAAATTTTGAAGATGACAATCCGATTTTTGGCGTAAATGTGACAAGGATGGTAAGCCAGATAATATCCGAAAACTTGAAAATTTTCATCGTCCTGGAGCGGGACTCGAACCCGCGTCTCCCAGAAAACGCCCGGGTATGCTAACCACTACACCACCCAGAACGACCAAGTTTCAAGTTTCCGATCAATTTGAATAAAACCATCACAGGATTCGCTAGTCGAAGCAACCGGCATTCATGTTTAGCGAATCTGGTGGTTAAGAATCTTATCCCGTGTTTGCCCGGAGAAGCAGATAAATCATGAAAGAAATACGGGATTACGCCATATAATACAAATTTTGAAGATGACAATCCGATTTTTGGCGTAAATGTGACAAGGATGGTAAGCCAGATAATATCCGAAATTATATGTGAAATGAGATTCACATATATCAAAATTAAATCTCTTTGTGAAAGCCGACTTATTACAAAACACCAATCACTCTTTTCCACTTTTACAATCTTTGAATGCTTCTGGACACAAAAACATGATTTTAGTCCCAACTCGTATAACTGCTAAGTCGCAAACATTGATTGATCTGTCTATCACAAATATATTAACTGAGACTACTATTTCAGGGGCCTTAGAGTACGATTTAGTGATCATCTCCTTATATTTACAATTTACCCTCTTAAACAACAAACTACTACAACTGACGACTACTACAGTTTTAGACAAATTAATAATACAAATACGGAAAGTTTTAAAACTCAATTAGCTGATATTAACTGAAGCACTATTTTGGTTCATGGCTCTGCAAATAAAAATTACGAGTCGTTCATCATAATTACTACACAGCTCTATAAACAATCTTTTCCAAAAATTATATACAGCATAAACTGAAGAAAAAAATTCGTAAGCCATGGATTACCAATGCTTTATTAAAAAGAATAAACAAAAAAAAACCTCGTTCCGAAATTCATAAAAAGTAAACTACCTCAGGAATTCCAAAACTTTAAGGCTTTTCGAAATAAACTTAACAGTGATCTTCGGTGCACTAACCGTAACTACTATCTCAGCATATTTTCACATAACTCCCCAAAACTAACATGGAAACATTTAAACTTGCTAATGGGCAAAAATACAGTTCTAACGGTTCCTCAGTACCTAATAGATTCTAATAACTTTCAGCTAACAGACAAACAAGAAATTACAAATGCATTAAATGAACATTTTACCTTATTTCCACAAACACTAAAAAATAATTTAACCACCTTAAAAATTCCTTTCACTAACTACCTAGGGAGCACACACAGATCTAGTAATCTTCATCTTACTGAAATTACTGAAACGGAACTATTAGAAGAACTTAACCACATAAATTCTAGCTCTGGCCCTGGGTATGATGATCTTCAGCCATTTATTATAAAAATTGTCGCTGATCTCATTCTTGATCCTCTAGTATTTATATTTAATGATATATTCCAATCTGGTGAGTTTCCTGATCTACTTAAAATAACAAAAATTATCCCAAAATACAAATCTTGATCAAAACATGATGCAAACAATTACCGCCATATAGCCAATTTATCAATTTTTGCTAAACTTTTGGAGAGATTGATTTATAATAGATTATTCTTGTTTATTCATAATCTAAATACTATCCATCCGAATCAACATGGTTTTTAACCTGGTAAGTCAACTGAGTAAGCATTATTATATCTACAAAAAACAGTCTACTACACAAATTACTACACAAATTACAAACTATTGGAATAAGAAACAATGAACATTCTCTTCTTAAAAGTTATTTACCAGGTAGGCAACAATAAACTCACATTAACCAGCATCAGGCCTCTCTTACATTCATACCAACTGGTGTTCCACAAGGCTCAATTTTGGGACCACTACTATTCAGTACATACATTAACGACGATATCTTTACTTCCATAAGTGATATTGATCTTCTTCTTTATGTTGACGACATAACCATTCTCACATCATTTAATTTAACGACTAACACTATTTCAAATATTAATACTCAACCTAATAATATCTCTGATTGGCTAAATTCCCATGAACTAATAGTACATAAATACTACCAAAACAAAATATTTAATCTATTGGAAACAAAATATTTCAGAACCACATTCTATCACATTATCTAACAATGGTACAAATATAGAAGAGGTTAATTCTATACTTTATTTGCGGATTACTTTAAATCGGGACCTTAGGTCGAACCAACATGTGGACACTCTTCTTCTTAAACTCTCTAAAAACAATGGCGTTATCAGTACGGTTTTCACAAACCTTACCTATAAAACCCTAATTCAATTATATTATACCATGTTTCAGACTCATTAATTATGCTATCTTATCGTGGAGACAGACGACTAAATATAATTTTTAAAAACTTCAAATTCTGCAAAACAAATATATAAGATTAGTTGACCTAAAATTTGATAGAAATACACCACTATCACTATATAATAACACAAGAGTTTTCCCAAATAAATACAACATTCTTACGATTAACCAACTATATAACTTTAGTATTGGGAAAATTATGTTCAAGCGAATTAAGAATAATTAACACGCTAACATCATACAAATTGTACCACAGATGCACTCACATGAAACACGTACTAAATTACATATTCGGCCCATTCATCCGAAGACGGAGACCATGAAGCAGATTATAAATTACATTGGCCCACACTACTGGAACTTATTACCGATGGAGCTGACTTCTTTAAATAACTTCAACCTTTTAAAAAAAAAAAAAAAAAAAATACATAATTATTGCGACTCCTCAAATTGATGATTGCAGTGGAGGGGGACTTTGATTATTACTAAGACTTCTATATCTCAATGTAAACTGATTTTCAATGGCATCACCTTAATGATTATCATCTTTTTACATATCATTACTTTTTTTGTTTTTTTATTTTTTATTTTTTTATTTGCTTTTGAAACACTGATTTGATTGTAACTTTTACTCATGACTTATCTGTAAAATTTGTGCAGGGAACATGGGACCCTGTCAGGCCTTGCTGGCCGTTTCTCCCTGCTTTCTTGCAGTGCTTTTTTCATTTGATATTTTTGTAACACTGGTTTTCTGCTCAGCAAAATAAATGAATTGAATTAAATTGAATTGAATTGAATAGTGCCTTTGTTACCTATTTCTATTATCAAGAGCTACCACACATTAGCCGTTTTATAATTAAAAATCCCATTTAAATCGGACAATTTTCACGGAAGTTATCGCGCGAAAATAATGGCTGACGAATCTCACGCATACGCACTTCCCGCATTTGCTGACGAAGAACGTTTTTGGCGGAATTGCTTCGAAAGTCGTTGCGGAACAACGTATTGTACTTCGTCGCAATCGAAGCAATTTTACGCAAGTTAATACTCAAGTAATGAGGATAATGGCTGTGGAATAAATCTCGCTCCTGTGGCCTGATCTTTGACTCCATTTTGAAGATATTCAACAGAATCGGTTCAGTAAACCTCTGAAGCAATATGATAAAGTTTTGTCGCAATTGTAGCATTTTTATATAAGTTATGACTCATAAGGGCGATGGAATGGATCCCGCTCCTATATCCTCATCTTCGACCCGATTTTGCCCATTTTCAATAGGGTTTGTTCCCAGGTTGTCCCCTACCATATACTAAAATTTAATCGAAATCGAACCATTTTTACGCGAGTTATCGTGCGAACAGGCAAACTGACAGACGGGCAAAGCTGGAGCATATACGCTCCTTCAGGCTACGGTTGGAAAGCGTAAAATAAAACGGGTACACTGAAAATCGAAAATGAATATCATTCTATGCATTATGGGTAACATTTGAGGTTCATTTTGCTAATTTAGGGCCACCAATTCCATGGAAGAAACAGGTCCGGAGCCATGAGGAAAGCCCACCATCGGTGACTCATCGGAACATTGCCCATTTCGGACGATTGTTTCAAAGCCAATGCTTTAGAACACTCGTCCAAGTGATTGTAAGAAATCAGTGAAAGACCAAATTCTTTGCTTCAAGAAAGAATGACTCGCAACTCTTATAAGTCTTGATCCACAGAGTTCCAAGCTAAAGTGCTCAACAATATTATGCCTATTTATTCATAAGTAACTCGTGGAACATAAAATTAAAATACACGGAATGCTCCATATTTTGAAGTTGCTAGAACTAAAATCTCAGCAACGAACACCTGTTAACATTATTCTAACTGGAAGTGTTAGAATGATGTTAACAAAAAAATTATATAAAAAAATTACGGTGACGTGTAGAAAAAGAAGTAAACTATAACATTTCGGTAGCGAAAAGGAAAAGATCAATTTCTGGTTCAATTCATTACTAGACAAAACGCTTTGAGACGAACAAATTTTTAAGTTTGTAATTTCATGGCAAATGGTTAAAAACTTTCATCTGTGAAATGCATTTTAAAGTTTTTTACCGTCAAACTGACCTCCACGTACAACGACGTGAACACTGCTGCGGCAGGCTTAACACAACGCGGGGGCGACCACATGAAGCTTTGCTTCACTGAAACGATTGTCTCGTTCCGGTGGCCATTTTCCTGGCGGAAGAGTGCAACATGCAAGCGGAACGTTCTTGCCAGGAAAGCGTTCCATTTTACAGTGCTGCGCTACCGAAAATAGCTCATCATTTCTGTCTCAGTTTTTCACATTACAATCTGATAATTTCTTGTTTTTTTCGCGTATGATTCCTTAACGCGCAATGTATGATCTCACTCCTTCGAGTTTTTTTGTTCGTTTTTTTTGTAATCCCGTTTGAATGAACTGCGAACCACGCTGTCAATAGGAGCAAACTTTTTATTTCCTATACATGTAACTTCCGTTGCTGAGAGAATGCGACTTGTACTTCAACGCTCTTCTAGAAGAAAGAAATGCATTTACATGTTTTCTATTTCGAATCAGGGACGTATATGCGTAAGAACGAAGCAATTGTCACCATGTGTTTTGAAAAATTGCGATGAAAATGAACAATTTTCTGTAGCGTAGTACTGCAAATTGGAAATCTTTGCTCGCAAGAACGTTCACCGCTTCTCTTGTACCCTCTCGCCAGCAAAATGGCCACCGGAACGAGACCTTCTTTTCAGCCGATCCAAGCTTCACGTGGTCGCCTTGGGGTTGTGTTAGGCCTGCCGCAGTGGTGTTCACATCGTCGTACTAGGATGTTAGTTTAACGGTAAAAAGCTTTAAAATGCCTTTCACAAATGAATTTTTTTTCATTTGCCATGAAATTACATACTTTAAAATTTGTTCGTCTCACTTTTTCGAAATCGTTCAACATTTCCGACGAAGTAATTTAGGACGCTAAACTACACATTTACCCAAGTTTAAATGTACGAGAACATGGACGAAACACGTCATCGCACTTTAATAGAGTGCAGATGTTTTCTGTCGATGTAGTAGGTCAGATTTCAATTTTAGGAACCCCTTGACGACCCTAGCTGCGCTTCCTTTGTTATTTTTACAAACGTAATTTGCAGACAGGCCCCTTAGTAGTGCCAGAGTCGAAGGTTGTCAGCGAAGAAAGCTGCCCGTAAAGTACACCGCGAGAGTTCGCCGCATGTCTCGGTGGATTTCAGAGTTGCTGGTATCAGGACACTACCGTCAAATCACTTGTTTCAGTATTGAGGGAAAGCAAAGAGCCTTTTGTCTTAGAAGACAAGGCGCCATCCCGTCTCATGATAACCTCAAACACCAACCAACTCTTGGAAAAGCAGTGCCTTTGTTTTATAAACGAAATCGATTTTAAAGATAAAATACTGCAAACGATATGGTCACGAGTCTCTTGGTTGACCATGATTTCGTGGAGACTTAAAATTAAAGGAATAATATTAAGAAATACCAACAAAACACAGTTTTCCTAATGCATCAAGCGCCTTCTCATATTCACGATTAAGTGCAATTGCAACACGGTAAAACTAGCATTGCTAGTAAAGCAGAGCGCTGTTGCAATTGCAACACGGTAAAACTAGCATTGCTAGTAAAGTAGAGCGCTGTTGCAATTGCTGATTTAAAATGTACAAGGGTTGCGCAAAACACCACGGAAATAATAATGCACCAAAACAAGATTTAACACCAGTGAATCAATATTTCCAAAAATGAGATAAGTTCTTCGTAAATTTACAACGGAGATACTGTATAAGGACTTGCATTAACAAGGTTGTTCCTGAACATACTTCCAAACGCTTTATTGTCATTTCGTAAGTCCTTAAGTAAAACCTGGTTCGTTTTCGTTCTTCGAGAGTTTTCCATGACTATATTATAAATGGTCTCACTTCATCGTACCTGCTGATCATGTACAACTACATAATAACCCGTCTACGTCAGATCGATATTTCTCTCAGTGATGCCATTTCCGAGCAACAAATTATTACCTTTTCCACATTGCACAGGCTTCATAGTGGAGAACTGATACGCCCTACTCGCGCCGTTTGTATATATTCCGCACCGCTGATCGATGACGTCAGTTCTACGTGATGCCAAACGCGCCGACCTATAGGGATGGGGGTGGTCAGAATGATTTGTCCTAAGACTACACCAAGCGGATTTTGCTATCTCCCATATTATTAATGTCCGATCATATTATTATTAGGCCGATATACAACAAAGTACTTACGTTACTTAAGTCTGGCCATGATCTCCTCCAACGTAGTTTCCTTGGGCAGCGATACACCGCTACCAGCGTTTTTACCACTGTTGGAACGCTCTCCGGAAGTCCTGTTCGCGAATCAGGTTCATCTTCTTCTTCGGGAACAGGAAGAAGTCGCAAGGGGGCCAAATCTGGCGAGGAAGGTGGGTGAGGAAGGGTAGCCATGCTGTTGCGGCTGCAAAACTGGCGTGTTGCTAACTCTCTATGAGCTGCTGCATTGTCGTGGTGGAGCAGGAATTCTCTCCTGCGCCACATTTCTGAGTCGTTTGCGGCGAATGTCCTCCCTAAGACGCAGCAGAACATCTCAGTAAAAAAGGGCGGTGACGGTCCGGCCCTGAGGAACGAATTCGCGGTGCACAACCCCACGAATAGCCAAGAACACGATGAGCATGCTTTTGGTTGCGCTCCGGACCTGTCGGGCCTTCTTATGTCGTGGAGATGCCGCGCTCTCCACTGCGACGACTCTTGTTTGGTCACCAGGTCGTAACCGTAGACCCAAGTATCGTCGCCAGTGATGACACGCGGCTGGAACGTCATATCATTCACCACCTGCTGACGAAGATCTTGACAGAGTTCGACACGGAGCGGCTGCTGTTCGGGGTTCAGAATCGTTGGCATAAACCTTGCAGCAATACTGTGCATGTTCAAAACTGACGTCAGAATTTCTTGCACTGTTCCGTATGATACATTGACAATGGTAGCTATGTCTTAAATGGTTCTCCGATGATCTGGTGCTCTTAAAGTGCAAGTGCCACTCAAAACACCTGGCACGACTCGTTGATTCATTGCCATAAGCCTGCCGCAAAATTTCATGCCTCTGCGTTCCCGATTTGCAGAGTTTGACGCAGAATTTGATGTTCGCTCGCTGCTCTGGTTTGCAGCCCATAAAGAAATCGCAGCTGTGTTCTACATGTGGTCACCAAATATCATGCACAGCTCCCGATGTTCACAGAACGACGCCACTTGGCACAAGGACTCAGGGAGGTCACTACCCTCAACTGCTGCCCGTACATCCGTGTACTTCTATCTGTTGGCGCGGCACGTACCTAGTCTTGGAACGTTTTGATAGCACTACGTATTTTAAGCATTTCTTATTTTGAAATGTTTGAAATTTGCCATTGCCTAGAACCTGCATTTTCCCGCAATTACTTGCACTTTAAATTATTGTAATTGGTGCAATATATCTGTGTGAAATAGGCCATCTTGTCCATTTGTAGGCCGGTATATAATGGACGTACGCGCCAAAACTGTACAATATTACATTAGTTCTAAAAATATCTCAAACTGTGCATGCTGTACTGGAACAGAGCGTATATCCCACTGGAGAAAAAATAGTTTTTCCCGGAGATCCTTGATCGTACTAATGAAACGACACTTTCCTAGAGATGATAAAGTAGACCGCTGAAGCCCGATTCACCACGAATGGCATCTGGGATCACCATATCATCAACCGAAGATGCTTCTCAGAATCGCTGTGTTCTCCGGTAAAACTGGTATCGTGCAATAAATATGATTTTTCATGAGCAGTAACTTTGAAAGCTTCTCTGGTCGGTATTATCCTGTATCGGACCGAATTAAAGACATTGCTTTCTGATTCTTCTTGAGTGATATGTTCGTGGAGTGCAATATTATTTAATTGCATGCGTTCTTTAACATTACGTGGTGGAACTATTTATATCACCTACTGGCACACGGATATATACGATGGTGGCTGGAAAATGTAATCAAACACTCCTACCCGTAGCATTTCGAAAGTTCAGCTTATGTAAAACTTGATTTGCTGCTTCAAAAGATGTCACCGAAAGATGTCACGTTCAAAATCAGTAAGCATAAACGTTTTTTCTATATAAACGGGAAGAATGTGGTGCCGTTATTTGATAGAGAGAAAAAGAACAAAGAGCAAACAGATTTTCAGAAAGAAAAAAGTAAGTCGTTAAGAAATCAAAAGAAAAAAACAAGAAATTACCGATCTCTATAAACATTGGACCTCATGTGCTGAAAAACTTGGTACATCATTTTGACTTCGTTTTATTTCTAGGCTCCGACAACCATGCAAGATACTGAACCTGAGACAGTTCCAATAAATTCAATGGAAATAGATACAGAATGGGAACACCGTTAACAAGGATCTAGTTCTAAAAAACAAAGTGGCTTCGTAAAGAACGGATCCGGAAAAACAGCCTGGTAGGATTACCCTCAAAATCTTCAGAACACCCTATTAAAACGTATATGTTTTTTGTTGAGGTTGTTTAGTGTGTATGTTATTAAATTTTTATTTCTGACTTGTTATCCTTTAGGACAGTAAGTGATTTGTTTTCCAGTGATATGGACTAATACATATTTCTTACCTACCAGTTATGTTCTCGGCTGAAGATAATATATCTAGCACGTACACGCTACATACAGCTATTGGTAAACTGCATAGGTAAATTATAGTTTCTTTCAGGGGCGGAACCAGGATAGTGCTTTACGTGTTAAGACCTCTCCAGAGTATTTTTCTTTTATACGCATTATCAGTGCGATTTTGCTATTTATATCTCCACCTTAATTTGATTCAACTGTCCCCTTCATTGATCACCCCTAAGGCAAAGCTGTAAACGATTTGTGTTCCAACCCTGTCAAGCTTTTTACCTGTAACCCGATCCTAGATCATGGATGACAGTTACCCGAACCTTTTTCCACTGCCTATGTAAATCGCTGAGACCATAATTGGAATAAACATGCCTTTTTAAAGCAACCCAACCAGAGTCTCGGCTGCTATAACCCCAAAGTGTATGCATGAGCCATAGCTCTAGCAGTTCTAACCCACTAGGGGAGAGTAATATGAAGGGATTCAAGGATTTTCTGTTGTCTGCCACTCCTAGCAAAATTCGTCAGCCAAAGTCGATGTCTGGGGTCATGCTTTCAAGCCCATGACCAGCATGCAACTAAACATACTACAAGGATAATGAAAATAAAATGCACCTGGCATTGGCCATTTAGACAGGAGATACCCCAGACGGAAGAGAAACAGTTCTTCAATTTATTGCTTTTATATTACAGCGGGAGTTATGTAAAAGTGCTTGCTTTATTTTTGGCTTACTTCCAAATCTGGCTGGCTTCGTGCGATAAAGTAATTACAGAACGGCCGATCGATGGCTGCACGTCAGTCCTCACCATTATCTGTAATCTGCGGTGTGTTCGTAGTGCTTGTGCTAAGTTGTTTCGACGTTCTTTTTCTCATTTTGCAAGTGTTCTATCGTCGTTAGATATGAAAGTGGAAGGAGTTTTCACGAATTTGCTAGAGACGAGGACACGTGCATTTCACAGTGTGAATGGTAGGGATTGCTACCGTAGCCAACATGTTCCGAGGGTCACCAAATGATTATCCGTGTGGATTTGTCTTACCGTTTTGGACAATTAAGTTGTCGAACGACGCACGTTTCAAGCTTTTTTCAGATACGTGTTCTCGTACAATTGGGACGTTGTTCCATGCTCCTCATATCGCTTTTCGTATCGTCATGACGTGGAGGGTAATCGGCATCCATTTAACAATAAACTGATCACTTTGAGTAAAATTAATTATTTCATTTTTTATTATAAATTAATTTGTTAATTTTTGATCATTAATTAGCTCAATAAGGATATTTATCTTAAGGATAGCAATTAAAGTTATACTGTTTGTAAAACTTCCTTTTTTTTTTTTTTTTTTTTTTTTTTGATTGGAGGTTTAACGACCACCGTGAGCAACTCAATGGGCTATAAGCAGTCGCCCGTCCCTAATTTAGCGTCACTGGTTCCAGGGAAGGGAGAGTGCCAGCGCCGTAAGACAAACACAACATCCATGCCTTACCGGGATTCGAACCCGGACCCCTTTCGGACGAATGATCAAAGGCCATCGCTTAGACCACTGCGCCACCGGGGCGGCTAACTTTCTTTTATCTATGTCATAACCTCTCCAGGAAAAAAAAATTCAGTTTCGTACCTGTGTTTTTATATGTATTCAGTTTTTTACAGCGCAAGGAAGGAACAAGCTAGGAACTGATTGTTATACATAGTTCAGTCAAAGAAAAAAGGAACTTCTGATTTGTTATTAATCTGTTTTTCCTTTCTGCAAAACAATTCTCACTTTTGTGCATAAAAAATCTTTGTCATTACAGCTTCAAAATTATTTTTTCATAAAAATATCTCGCAAGCGATTTATTCCCAGTACAATTTTAGGTAAACCTTCCAAATCTGGCCCAGAAATAGGTTACTGAAGCGACAATAGATGGCGACACATTATCGCTACATCGTAAAGCGTTGCGATACGTTGTGAAAGTGGCAAAGGAAGTGAAAAATATGTATTAAAGAGGGCCCTTAAAAGTACCTTTGTGAATGTACATTGTGGCATATGTGTGAAATATTTATTATGACGGAAGAATAAGATTTCCTCATCAATATGAAACTGTGTACCTAGCAGAGTAAATGAAAGAAAAGTTTTATCTGCCAGGGAAGAACTTCCTGATCGCCCGAATCAGGACTTCAAAGCAATGTTCTGAGGAAAGACTGCAATTCCGTCGGAATAAATATTCCATAATGTGCCCACTGGTCCGTCATAATGGTTGTTCCTGGCTCGACGTGTTTGATGATGAGGGTCAGCAATGTTTCTGCAGATCTGTTGTTATCAGGATAGATCTCCACACTGAATAGTTTGGTATAACGTGAAAGGAGGAGAGGTAAAGTGCTACCGTGGCGCCATCAATCGGAGCGGGCCACTTTTGGAAGGTTAGCCCAATTTTAACAGTGCGGATTGATACACGGAAGTGTGCGATGTACTCAGATTTAGAATGCCAGCTTTTCTTTCATCCGAAATTAGATCAACAGAATATTTCACAACAACCTTATAACATGTGAGCTTCATAACAGCAGCAACACGCCGCCGCATGTACTATCTCATAATAATGAGCATTTAATAATGAGTTATTTGGGATTACTTGTTTTGGGGAAGGAGATAGATAAAAGCAAACATTGCATTCAAGGGTCAAAATAAAAAATATTACCCAGGGAGATTTAATATACATGAAATTCCTCTCTGCTAACAGAGGATATTCAGACTATTTCAGAAATTCCATTCACATTTAAGACAGTTTCAATAAATTTTAGAGACTAGTCCGATCATGTGTGTACTATGCATACAATACAAATCAGTTGAAGATGTAAGGTGGTGACGAAGGATGGAACAGCCGATTTTAATATAGATGACATCATGCGCTGGTCTTTGCTAACGGAGGAGATTCCAGTTGTGTCAGGAATTCCACCCACATCGAAGAGCGTGTCATGGTAGTTTCTCACATATCGTTCAGATTAGGAATGTAGTACTCGCGCAGTATAAATCAGTTGAAATGTCAAGTGGCGACGAATTATATAACAGTCGATTTTTGATTAACTGATATAATGCACTGGTCTTTGCCAACGGAAGGAAAATAAATCATTTTTGGAGTTTCACCCGCATCGAAGACTGATTTATGATATTTTCTCACATATTGGTCTGATTGGTGGTGTAGTCCGCTTGAAGTGTAAATTAGTGGTAGTATGTATGTGTGTGTTACGGGATAGACGGCGAACGATAGAAACGCCGATTTTTACGTACCTGATACCACGCGCTAGTCTTTGGTAACGGAGAAAATTCAAATCGTGTTAGGAGTTCCACACTCAACTATCAGATTTACGTGTGTGTTGCTTACCTATTAGCAGCATCAGGTGAGTACTGGTAGACATTCAGTGTAATTAGCGAAGGATGTCTGGTGATAGCCATCCATGGAAGTACTTATTTTTTTATGCTGATATCGTGTACTCGCTTTTGCGAAAAAATTGAGTTTGTATATAGAGGGTTTTTTTATTGGGGGGGGGAGGGTACAGTATTCACGATTCGAAAACACTTTAACAAAAATGAATGGAGAAACGTTACAATTACATATATTACCTGAGAGCATGAGGAATTGAAGCTTCCTCAAAACCGGTTTTGATAATGGCATGAGCTCTAACAATTGTTTTTTTGATAGTTCGCACCATCAGATTTATTTGCAAATTACAACATTTATTTTTTTAATTTTGATTTCGGGTTTAGCGACCACTGTGAGCAACACACTGAGCTATAAGCAGTTGACGGTTTCTAATTTGGGGTCACTCGTTCTAGAGAAGGGGGAAAGACAGGGCCCTAAGACAAACATAATATCCATGCCTAACGGGAATTCGAAAGTGGACGCATCTTGGACGAATGGTCAGAAGCCAGCGCTTAGACCACTCTGCCACCCGTACGGCAGAACAGTTTTACACGATATATAACATTTGCCATTCCAACAAAACATAAACTGAGTCTCTCCCAATAAAATTAATTCTGGTTTCTTAGACACTATACATAATAATTTAATCTTTGTTTCAGATAAATGAAGTTCCACAAGCTTACCAAGTCGAATACAATATACAGGGATTGTGCTCAGTTCTACATATTTTTTCCGGGATTATTTTAAAAAGCCAAACTTTTTGGTTATAGGCTGCTCTCCTATGTAATTTTCCGTCATTTGATCAGTGAGAGAACACCTGATGTTCGTCTCTGCGTTCGTTGAGAGGCGAAAAGGAATGGGGAGATCTCCCGTATCAGGAATTATTTATTCTTTGGCATCATCTACACAGAACTTATCTGCTTACAATCATATAATTTTATTTTTCGAACAGTGTTTTTTCCGTTTTAGTACTTCTAGAAACAAGTATTTTGTCTTCTAGTTCTAGGCTAAAGAGACATCTTAGAGGAAAGCCACATCAGGGATGGGATACGTTCTCTGGAGGAGGGGCACACGATGTTAAACATTGTTTCAGGCAGCGGCATTTGTTGTAGGTTTCAATGGTGAATCTGTCCTGTTGCTCGCGTTGCACCATCTATTAGCATTTTGTTGCATACAAACAATTCTAGCGAACGGGTTTCTGCTTAAATCCGTTTCGGCTCCTTAGGTACAGATAGAGGTTTTAAATATAACATAAAGGCAGACAGAACCCGATTGGCTGCAGCTTTGCGAGCTTCCTCCTATCGATAGATCAGGAGGAACGTGTCATGTACCTCAGTTTGAAGGAAACGTTCAGCCAAGAGACGGCAACCAAGATGCAGCACTTTAGGTACAGTATTGGAATATATAAAATCACGATGCTTAACTATTTTTTGGCCATTTTGAAACAAAACTTCAGTAGTGCTACACGTAACTTTCCGCGGCTTTGCCGATGCGTTTGTTTTAGTCTGAAACAGGAAAATGTGTGATTTGAACAAGGGATTGTTAATTTGGAGATGAGTCTTATCCTCAGCTGTGAAGTTCCCCTCCTACTGCATGGGGCGTGACACCTCTGAGGATATGTCTGGAGTGCCAACAAAATGAATATTTGAACACCAGAACCATCCAGTCCAATTCCACAAAAAAGCCATCCTATCCAACGCGAAATGCTAATGCCTAACCTTATGTCTCCTTCTAAACATAAACAGTTTTACAAAGTAAGGACGCACCGAGCATTTTATTATTGGGGTGGTCCAAAATACTGAAGACCCTGGAATACGGGATGAGGAAAAAGTAGTTCGTAAATACACCAAGATGTAAGTAGGTAATACGTTAGTAAAATCTGCAAATTTTTTTGGCGTAAAAGTGGTGCACAGATGGCCAAACGACGAACCGTCGTCTGCAGGTCGTTGATCCCACAGGGGTGCGGACACGGTCGCACATTGTTCACAGCGACCGCAGGGCCACAGTGCGAAAAATCACACGCAGCTACAACAGTGGTGATGAGGGCAATGTGTCACAGCACACAGTTAATCACAGCCTTCTGCCATTGGGCCTGCCTAGCCGTAAACCCAGCAGGGTACCCATGCTGACTGCACGTCATCGCCAAAAACGCATGAAATGGGCACAAGATAATCGAGATTGGGCCATGGGTGATTGGAAGAAAGTGGCCTAGGCTGACGAATCAAGGATCCTGGTGCATCACGTAGACGGCCGAGCGCCGATACGGCGATTGCCAGCGGAGGCTATGGTACCTGGATGCACTGTTGGGCGGAAACTGGCTTGCGGCGGTAGTTTTATGTTGTGGGCGATATCTTTTTGGGACACCTTACGCCCTATTATCCCAAAGGCACAATTTCTGACAGCTGTCAGGTATCTGAACATAGTTGTTGACCAAGTTCACCAATTCATGGCAAATGTGTTCGCTGCTGGTGATGGCCATTACCAACAGGATAATGCGCCATGCCACACTGCCAGAATCGTCAAGGAGTGGTTTGAGCTACACGCTGCTGACTTTCTGTCAATGCCCTGGCCTCTAAATTCACTTGACATGAACCCAATCGAACATTTGTGGTTAGACTTGGATAAGATGGTTCGCGGTAAATCCCCTCCACTCCGAAACGTACGGGAGCTGGAGGGCCTGCTGTTGACATTATAGTACCAGATACGCCAGAATACTTATCGCTACCTCATCGAATCGATGCCTCGCCAAGTGGCCGCTGTTTTGCAGGCTAAAGAGGGTTGTACAGCTTATTAGGTAAGTAGTCACAATGTAATGGCTTATCAGTTTATAACCGAAACATTTATTCCGACGTTCAAATTGTTCGTTTTTCACGCTTTCCAACCGTAGGTTGAAGAAACATTTATGATCCAGCTTTGTCCGTCTGTCTCTCTGTCTCTCTGTCCTTCCGTCCGTCTGTCTGTCTGTCTCTCTGTCCTTCCGTCCGTCTGTCTGTCTCTCTGTCCTCCCGCCCGTCTGTCTGTCTCTCTGTCCGTCCGTCTGTCTGTCTGTCTTTCACTCTGTCCGTCCGCACGATATCTCGCGTAAAAATTGTTCGATTTCGATGATATTTTACTATTTAATAGGGGACCACCTGGGAACGAATCCTATTTAAAATGGACGAAATGGGAACAAAGGTCAGGACATAGGAGCGGGATCCATTCCGTTGTCCTTAAGCGACATAACTTGCGTAAAATAGTTCGATTTTGATGAAATTTTAGTATGTGGTAGGGGACTACCTGGGGACGAACCCTGTTGAAAATGGGCGAAATGGGGTCAAATATCATGACATAGGAGCGACATCTATTCCGTCGCCCTTATACGTAATAACTTAGATAAAAATGCTTCGATTGCGACAAAACTTTATCATGTTGGTATGGAGGTATACTGAACTAGTTCTGTTGAATTTCATCGAAATAAGGTCAAAGGTCAGGAAACAGGAGCGAAATTTATTCCACAGCATTATGCTCATAACTTGACTAAAAATGCTTCTATTGCGACAAAACTTGAGTATGTTGTTTCAGAGGTATACTGAACCACTTCTGTTTAATATAATCGAAATGGCTTCAAAGGTCAGGGCACAGGAGCGAGATTTATACCGCAGTCATTATCCTCATAACTTGAGTAATGATTTCTGGTATGTTGGAAATCGTATCGTAATCAATGCATTGCATGATTTTACTAACTTGATATCTCATGAATGTAAAAAATGCCTCTTTAATAGAGAAATCCAGAAAATCGATTTTCTGCCATGGGAAATCTGTCTAATGATGATTAATAACACGTGAAGGGAGTGTTCTGTGGAAATACGACAGTTCGCTCGGAATAAATAGTGCGCAGTATGGCCAGCCTTCTCATTATCAGAGTATCATGTAGTGCTATTATAACTGCGCTAATTAACTAGAAATAAATAAATTGTTATTTATTATTCAACATTTCGTTGCTACAAAAAGAATGTTATTATTCTTTACACAATTCTACTATTAGGGTTCTGAAATTCGCAGGAACTGTACAGAAATTATCAGCGCATCGAGTAGGTACATTAATGGGGCAAAGAAATTGGAAAGCAATATTTTATTTTTTAATCAGCATTCCTTTTTTATAAAACAAATATTATTATTGTTTACAGAATTCTACATATTAGCGTTCGAATTAAAACAAAACTTCGCATGAAATGTAGATGAGCTGACAATCAGGAGGCCAGCCCACGATGCGATGAGCTGACAATCGGGAGGCTAGCCCACGATGCGATGAGCTGACAATCGGGAGGCTAGCCCACGATGCGTTCTCCAGACCTTGACGCCCAATGTTTTGGTGTGTCGAAGCGTGCTATCCAGCGGGTCTTCAAACAGTATTGCAGTTTCCAAGTCACTGAAAATCGGCGACGTAACTGGCCGGAAAACGATTATCACTAACAGGGAATTCCGCGATGTTTCACGCGGCGTAACTGCAAATCCGTTTCAAACCAGACAACAATTGTTCCAAACAGTCAATGAAAGTCCACTCCAACCAATTTTTAAAAGGACATTCCGACGAGAACTGCATGCGATGGACATCTGTATAAGAGTACCACGGAAGAGGGGCCAATTTTAAGAGCAAGTCACAGAGTTGCACGTTATCAATGAGCTCAGAGGCACCAGAACTTGACTGTGGAGAATTGGAAATTTGTCTGATGAGTCTCGTTTTCCTTTGTACTCCAATGATGGGTGGCTACGAGTGCAGCACAGGCCCAATGTAGCCTTTAATCCCTATTGTGTGGACGCTGTTGTTTAAGCTGGATGGGGCTTCGTGATGTTTTGGGGATGCTTTTCATACCTCGAAATGTGCTCTCTCGTTGCAGTGACATGAATTTCAACACACATGCGTACTTCCGCATTCTGAATGGCAAAGTCTTGCCCTTTACCTTACATCTCCAGATGCGGTATCACATTGCCATTCCTGTCTTCCAAGATGTAATCGCCGTGTGCACAGAGCTAAAACTGTGACTCAGTGGCACGATGAACAATTAGCAACACTGCATTACCTTGACTGGCCCGCTAAATCCTATTGAAAATCCCTGGGATGATTTGGAACAGAAGGTGAAACGCCGGAATGGACACCCACGTAGTCTGGAGGAACTTCGGAACCAACTAACGCACGAGTGGTTGCAAATTGATGTTCAATACATCCACGAACTCACAGATTCTCTACCACACCGGATTCATGCTGTTATCAAGGCAAAGAGAATCAAAAAATGCCGCCACATATTATGAGGTAAGTTCTGACAGGAGTGACAAATTTTTTTGCGATGTGCTTACTTTAAGACTTTCTTTTGGGCAGTTCTGAATGCCTGCATCTTGTAATGTCTATCAGTTTCCCTTTATACAAATGACAGCCAGAGAAAAAGTGATATAACGTAGTGTTGTCACTGCTTTTGAAACGTGTCAGCTGCATTTACTGAAGAGAAAAAGAAAGCTGGTGCTACTCATTCCTTGAAATGGAGCAGTGTCCCATATCTTTCAAAGATATGAAGTGCGAAATAGTTAATAGATTCTATGTAGCTGATATGAATTACAAATCTGCTAAAAATTTCTGATATTTCAAAAGCACTAATCTACTAAAATGACTATTTATTCGTCCTGATGTAATAAAAGTAAGTATGGAAAATATATACATGTTGTTTTCGTGTATCTTCACTCCTTAAAGTCCGTCATAAAAACGAATGAGTAAAAGAAACCAAGAAGCTATTTTTTCACTGTTTCTTGGTTGGAAAAAGTTATTTATATATAACATGCACTCTGATGTACGTATTTTAAATGTGTTTTCCCTTGGGCCGCGGGTGGCCTAGTGGTCAGCGTCGTGACTGCCATGGAGATAACCTAAGTTTCGATCCACTAAATAATCGCCGTACGTCGGATGGGCATGTTAAGCCGTCGGACTCCGGGTACTGGCCCCCGGTAATACATAAGGGCGTCTTCCTCCCTCTTTTTTACCTCGCTTCCGTGTCACTTTTCTATCGGGCACGCTAGCCTAAATCTCCTAGCTTCCTATTTCTAAGGGTTCTTTGAAACCTGGGGTCAGACACTCCCTTCCTAAAATCCTCTACATACACATGTGTATGATCTGATCTGATCTGATCTTTCAGATTTCATGACTTTTCAAAGTTCATAATTACACACGGTACTCGTCTGAAACGATGAGTGTTAAATGATATGATCTAGAGTATAAATCGAACAGCTTGGTTGTACGTGTGCATTTACCGGCCAAAAATATTGCGAACGGTGCGGCGTTTCCGTTGCAAATCACCGTAGTAACGTAATACGTGCTCTGCATTTTAATGCTTCTTGATTCAGCTCGGCATTGATTCACAGCATACACTCTGGTTAAAAAAACTGGGAAGGGAGCTGCCGTTTTAATTACATGTCGACACTTCCATGCAGTAAATTGTATAGTCCGCTAGCACAAGTAGCATACATTGCAGTTCAAATTGCAGCTTATCAGGATTAAACGATTTCGAACGAGGTATGATAGTCGGTACCCGGAAGATGGGTCATATTATCGCGGAAATTACCACGAAATTTGGATTTACATGGTCAACAATTTCAAGGATGTGTTTGGATAATAACTCAGGTAAAGCATTCAGAGTGCGAAACCGGAGTTGGCGTAGAAAAGCTCTGGACAATCATGGACAGCGTTGTCTGGCAGGCATTGCGATATCATCCCTGCGTGCAAGATTGCTTCAAACCACAGTGCAACATTCCCTGTGTTCTATGGGGTTCCGGAGCCCACGGCACACCAAGGTGTTATTGCTGACCCGACGACACAAGGCTTTTTGCTTTGTATGGGTTCTGGAATACCGCCGTTGGACGCGAGATGACTTGAAACGTGTAGCCTGGTCCGTCAAATCGTAATACCAATTATTTCCAGCAGATAACTGACTCCGGATGTGGCAGCAACCCTACGGGGTAATGGATCCCGCATGTCTACAAGAGTCAACCCAGGCCGGCGGTGGCTTTTTTATGGTGTAAGGTGTTTTCATCTGGCACGCATTAGGACTCCGTCATCCGACTTCAGACCGTTATGACTGGTGGAGGCTCCTTGGGGACCATTTGCACCTATTCATGTTACATAACCACTCCGCCGGGTAAGACCTTTTTTGCACCACAATGAGCCACCGCACACTTCCACAGGCACAAGATTATGGCTGGAAGAACATTTCACGGAGTTTGGCATTCTGACTTCTCCTCGTTCGTCGGATTTAAACGCCACCGGACACATTAGAGATGCTGTTCAATATGCCCTCAATGCAAGAAACCCTCCTCCGGTGAATATTACGGAATTGTGGGACGCTGTTCAGGAAGCATGGTGTGCATTGTCTCCACAGAACTGCAGAGAGCTCGTGGAGTCCATGCCCCATCACGTTACTGCCGTTATCCGATCGCGAGGAGGACGAACGCGGTATTAGAGAGGTATTTCAGTTTATTAGCTACTTTTCTTGGGCACTTCAGTGTATTGCTACGCTTACACGGATATCGGTGTAATGACTAATAAACATCTTCCCTTTTACCGCAGTCGCCCCTGTACTATTAACCGGAGTGTTTTATTTAAGAACACGTTCTGTTACTTGCACAAAGTCCGTTTCCCGGTAAGGAAATATCCTCTTCTAAGTAGCGGTAAAATAAATAGAAATTAGAGCTCACGCTGCTCAAGATTGATGAAAATGTCTATTTCGGATGTTAACTGAAACAATTTTCTCATTCAATTCAATTTTGAATGACATAATCTGAGAATTCTGAATTTCTGGTGTATCAGTTAGCGTGGTGTTTGAAAGCGCATGGTTATTGGACGTTCTTATTTCAGGAAATTTAAGTGTAAATTTGTTCTGCACCTCGGTTAAGCCGTTTAGTGGTGTTTTGAAAAATGGATTATTTAAGTTAAATTGGATGCAGGGGAAGGTAATACAATGGAAAAACTAATGATTTTATGTTATGAAAATTCAGTGTGACATTTTTTGATAATTGCCGGTGTTGCAGGTTTCATTGGAAGAATGATAAATTTAGGTGTGCTTAAGTCTCTGCATTTAAGGGGAATTTGTGTCTGTTAGACTCCCAGTTCGCACCAACCGTACACGGGTCCGTGCCTGTGGCTCCTCTAAACGGGGGTATTACTGTGTGCCAAGTGAGTTCTGTCAAGCCCTGCATATTTAGCGTATTGGCGGTGCAGGCTGATGGCCATCATTGCTTAAGTGATACGCCAAATTTTGCCTTTTAATTTTGTGTGGTTGTCAGAAACAGGATGGTGTAGGTTCCTTGATGGCCCTATCAAAGCTCCTAAATGATAAGTTTAAGCCATTTTGGATACCTGCTATTATTGGCTGACGGTGACGTCACAGTGGAATCGAGTAGCACATGTGACAGACATTTCTCGCATGAATCGTACGTTAAGTAAGAAGTATAAACGACCAGTGCAATGAAAAAGTTTTAAAATTAATATACTTATCAGGGATCTATTATTTCTTTCTTTTTCAATTAATAATTAATCTTGAAAGCAAAAGAAAGTGAACGGCTCGTCAATGAAGAAATCTGTGCTTTTAGCTTACTGCTGGCCTTAGTAGTTAAGAGGAAACTATAGTTGCCCCCAGCTGACCCTGTTTAGAATGGAACCCAATGACTAAACCTAACTGGCCCTGTTTAGAACAAAAATATAACTGTACTGAAGCTTCGGAAACCAAATTTGTGAGTATGGTTCGACATAATCTTAAAATGCACTAAACATATGTTAAAATCTGATGCGTAATTATTCTATATAAATAACTAATGATACGTGAAAAACGTGTTTCTGAAACTTCATTTTTAGCATTACTACTTTCGGAAAACTGTCTTTAATAAAATGTTATGCATAAGTGTTTGGTGTTTAAATAACCTTAATTACAGACTCTGAGCCCGGTGGCGCAGTGATCTAAGCAATGGCTTCTGATCATTCATCCAAGATGAGTCCGGGTTCGAATCCGAGTGAGGCATGGATGTTGTGATTGTCTTACGGCACTAGGCATGGATGTTGTACTTGTCTTACGGCACTAGATCACTCCCTTCCCTTGAACCAGTGGCCCTAAATTAGGGACAGGCGACTGCTTACAGCCCGTTGAGTTGCTCCCGGTGGTCGTTAAACCCCGAATCAAAGAAAAAAACAGGAAAGACACTGAAACAATGCAAATAAACAAAATGTCTGAAATTACATGATAGCAATGGAATGGTAGGTACAGCTTAAGCACATAGTGAAAAAACAATAACAAAAACAAAACAAGATTTCATCATAGTTCTTGAAATATTTAGAGCTGATCATTAGCTCACCCTCCTGTTCAGGAGCCGTAAATGAATAAATATGCTTGTTACAGGAAGTTTGGTTAACTCAACTCGAATGTCAGGACATTTCCTACTTATTATATAACATCTTTTAACAGACAATCCAAGCAATTATTAATTGAGCCGCCCCGGTGGCGCAGTGGTCTAAGGCGTTGGCCTCTGATCATTCGTCCGAAGGGGTCCGGGTTCGAATCCCGGTGAGGCATGGATGTTGTGTTTGTCTTACGGCACTGGCTCTCACCCTTCCCTGGAACTAGTGACCCTAAATTAGGGACGGGCGACTGCTTATAGCCCATTGAGTTGCTCACGGTGGTCGTTAAACCTCCAATAAAAAAAAATTATTAATTGGAATCACGAATAAAATTATCATCAGAAAAATGTTTAGGGCAAATTGTTACAATTTTTTCTTCACAATTATAGTTTGTGTTTCAGTTCACAATTTTTTAACAACTCGGAACTCTGTGGGAAATTATGGCTAATAATTTTCAAACCTTTGGTCATCTGGCTATATGATAAACAATATACTACTGGGCATCCAGGCGTAGTCAGTTTCACTGCAACAATCCAAGAAAATATGGAAGAACGAACGCCGTTGAAGAACTTGTGAAAACTGAGTAACTAGAAAATATGTATCTACACTTACGGTTGTGAAATATGTCTTTGATTATTGAAAGACATATGAAAAGGCGAAAATCTTGGAGCATTCTTGCGCCGGACAAGTTCCTTCATGGCCTTCTGTTTACGTCATGCGCAAATCGAAATAAAGCGATTTCTCCTGCGCAGTGAAAATGGCGATCCCCTTTCTCGAAATAATGTCCCAACATCTGAGGGGAGTTCTCCGAAAAGCCATTCTATTGAATAATTCGCGAATTACATTGTTTTGTTTAATTTCACCGTTGGTTTGTGGTGTATGTGGCAAACGGTATGGTAAGAGGTGTTTTAAGTTTGCAGCCCTAATTTGTTTAGAGTTTCTTGGTTCTGTGGATCTTCAATTTTATTTACTCATTTTCGTTTTTAAAATTTCCAGAAATAGTGAAGTTATGTTGCCCTTTTTTTAAATCTCTTTGGCGGTGTCGTCTGGTCTGCTCTTGTCGACAAATGGAATTTAAAAATCTTTTCCTACAAATAGATTTTTATTTAGTTTTCGGACACTGTAATAACAGTTTGTACTTTCGAATGGTTGTTTTTCTGCTTGTTTCTTTCGTGTTTGTAGTGGAGTGCCAATTCTAGGAATCAGCTCTGCTAATCCCCTTATCAGTGGCACAAGTGTTGCTTTCCATCGGTTGCAGTGATTATTCAAATCCTGTATGCCAGGTGGTGTGAGATTATTTTGGATTTTGGATTTTTAATTTTCTCTGGCCTGACGTGCGGTACCGTGCATGTTGAATATTTTCATGAATGTCAGGGTGTATTGGCTGAGGCTGGAGGAGAGGAGATTGCGTTTTCAAAGAGTAAATATTGGCTGCTTTCATTCGGAGTCTCTTATCCTACCCTAAGGTAAGAGAATAGATGTGATCTGAACTTCGGAAAGGAAGACGTACCGCAGTGGTGTTAGTACCCTAATGTGGGCGACAAATGGGTCGGACATCATAATTAATTTAGAGGTTCCTGACAGCCTAAAAAGATGCCTATACTAATGAAGGAGGTTTACGGTGAACCTTTTGCTGTGTCCCTATTTTTTCTTCAGTAGAATAAAATTACTGTAGGTCGACATGGAACGAAAATTCAAAATTAAATTAATTTCCACTTTACGCATTTCTTTATTACGTTTTTTAATGTACTTTACCGAAAATTGTAACTTCCCCAAATTTAAGTTTTTTCGGAAATTCTGGCCCACTGCGGGATTCTTTTTCGGAAAACGCAAATATATATATATATATATATATATTTAAACAACAGAAATAAAGAACTCGCAATTTTTCAGAAAAACGTTTCAAAGAATACGTCAGTTCTAGTCACGAGTTTGTCGCTTTAGTATTTCAGTTACATGTATTGCCAGTAACTTTCCTAAAAATGTATAGAAGCAACAATGTGCAACACTTTCTATGTAAATAATTCTTATATATAACAATTCTTATATACGCAAAAGGTCGATGAAAAAAATGAAGAGAAAAATCAAGGTCTTTATTAGCAGAGATATCGTACTGTTGTTTTGTGTTGGCAGCAAAGAAATACCCGATTCGCCTGATCATATTGCAGTTCAAGCGCGGATTATGTACGTTTTGTTGAAGTTCAAATAATAGTGGAATATACAGGTTAACAGAATTAACCATTCCTCAAATAAAGTAAATACCAAACACGGAAATTCACTGCTTAACGATTCAAAAAATGTAAGTTTGCAGCACTTTACTGTTATTCTTACCTGTCACAGTACTCCGCTCTTACTTCAATGTTTATTTCATCCCCGCCTTCAATCTCAATCGTGTTGTAGTTATAGATTTGAATATCACTCTCTGCCGGTGAATAAATAAACAAATGAATAAGTATGTAAATAAATAAATAAACTGCTCTTTTAAAGGCTGGTTGCGGTACTTTTTGTCTAATACGTAGTTATTTGCGATCTATTCTACTTCCCGCTTGTATTCAAGTTCCATCGTTAAGGTTCCTTTTTTGTTTTCTCCTTGTTTAGAGAGCACTGATTTCCGAAGTTGCAGAGAGGCAACGGTAGTAATGTTATTACTCGTAAGTTGGGAGAGCTTAAAACATCTTTGTTAACGGAGACCGTGTGCTCCTGCAACTCTATATTTCCCATATTTTTCGTTTATTCTTTCATATCAGGGCATACCGTTTCCACTCTTTAATTTTCCCTTTATTACTTTTTTTATGCCTTCACAAAAGGCCCATTTTGTTACATGCATGCAGGGACAAATCCTATGTACAGATTCTGATTTGAAGCCTGTATTTAGTTGGAAAAACTATAGATATCTGTATGATCCATTCCGCAGCACCAACGCTGTATTCCATCTTTACGTCAGACTTTCCCAACTATAATAACAGGAATCTGACTACAGCTCTCTATGCTGATGACACTGCACTCGCTTATACTTCCAAAAATAAAAATCAAGCAACTTTCATGTTGCAACATTATGTTGAAAAACTTGAGAAATATTTCTTAGATTGGAAAATTAAAATCAATACCGAAAAAACTCAAGCAATTCTATTTTCTAGGATTAAATGCAATCACAATCCAGACTTTGAAATAGAAATGTATAAAAAAAAATACCTTGGGTAAATGATGTTAAATATTTAGGACTTTTTATGGACCACAACCTAAACTGGAACAAGCATATTAAAGAAACTGTGTCCAAATCCCATAAGATCAGAGGAAGTCTCCAGCCAATAATAAAAAATAAAAGGCTTAGCAGGAAAAACAAAACTTTGATATGGAAAGCCTGTATCAGCCCTGTTATTACTTATGCCTGTCCTATCTGGGGTAACTGCAACAAACAGCAGAAAAATAAGATTACCTCATTTCAAAATAAAACCCTACGATATATGGTTGGACTTGATGGAAGAACTTCAAACCATGCTATCCGAAGCATGCTAAATATTAATTCCATCCATTACACGATGTATGACTTAGCTTACAGATACTATGAAAAAGCTAAGATTCATCCTAATCCTCTCTAGTCAGAGCGGCCATTAACTATACTGTCAATGAAACTGACAGTTATAAAAGGCCAAAAACTATCTTAAATAAAGTTCCAGAAATGAACCCAATTCACAGCTACCCTAGCAAAAAAAATAACAATAATTGGGACAAGGTTTAGAGGTTATTTCTCACCTATGAAGAATTTCTGATAAAAAAAAAAAAAAAGGCTCTTTTAAGGGCCGACAAAATGTTGCATACTCTAAACGAGTATCTTAAACCTCGATCGGTGTAATTTTGTGATCACACCACCCCCAAGCTATGGTTACTCTGTTTGTGATCACACCACCCCAAGCTATGGTTACTCTGACATGCCTGTCAAGAAGCAACAAAAGTAAACCTGTGAAAAAATTCTGTAAACCAATTCACAGAATTTTTAACCTTCAATTCACAACTACCCTAGCAAAAAAAATAACAATAACTGGGACTAGGTTTAGAGGTTATTTCTCACCTATGAAGAATTTCTGATAAAAAAAAAAAAAAAAAAAAAAAAAGGCTCTTTTAAGGGCCTTACTCTGATTGCAAATTTACTTCACACATGTGAATTAATCTCGTTAAATAAAAAAAAAAAGGGGGTGGGATCCTCTAAGAGACGTACTCTGTTTTGAAAACATACTTCACCCATGTGAAGAAACCTAGTTAAATTAAAATGAGAAAAAAAAAAAAAAAAAAAAGGGCTTTTTAAGGGCCGAGCAAAATGTTGCATAAAAGATTTATCTTTTTGTACTAAATATCTCTGCCCTTAAAAAAAACAAGGTATTGTTGGTCTTGCCTTTTATGTTAAAATTTGATGTTGTTTTTTCCTTAATTAAAAAAACAAAACAAAACAAAAAAAAAAAAAAAAGGCCCTTTTAAGAGCCGAGCAAAATGTTGCATCTGAAACCTCGATCGGTGTAACTTTGTGATCACACCACCTCAGCTATGGTTAATCTGACATGCCTGTCAAGAATCAACAAAAGTAAACCAGTGAAAAAATTCTGTAAACCAATGGGGAAAAATCTTTTCTCTCATTGGCTGGCGAGCAACACTGAGCAAATGGCCAGTTTTGTCTTACCCGGAGTTCAAAGACGATTCTTCTCTGTGAAAGATGTTCTGTGTGTGATGATTTTTTTTCCAGGTTCCCCTCTCCCGTGTCCTTTCCTTCCTTTCCCCCTGTGCTCTTCTGTGGCACAGATGTACCAGGCATTTTTCTGCGGAGAGAAATAGCACTTGAAATGGCTTGTTGTTACAGGTAAGTATGTAGGGCAGCTTACAACTTCACTTCTTAACAGGGTAACCGTCTACTCCCTCTCCTCTAATATTTCCATACTTTTCTTTCGTACTATTCTATCAGGAAATCTGTTCCCAAACATCTAATATTTCTCTTTTTCACCTGACAAAAGGCGCAGAGCGCTGAGGGTTCAGGGTCTCTCAACCTCAGATAGGAAATATCTCTCTCTTCCGCAGACAAATTAAGAAGTTGGGTTTCATATAAGCAAACGTGGAATCAAAAGGCACCTGGTAAAAATGTAATTAATAACAAAATTATGAAAAAACTCCCGGCGGAGTATGTGCAAACCATTACAAAAATGTACAATAAAGCAATAGAGCTAAAATACTTCCCTGATGATTGGAAGTCTGCTGAGGTAATATTACTTCCCATGCCTGGCAAAAACCATGCCAATCCGGAAAATTACAGATCTATCTCATTGCTCCCAACTATGGGAAGAATTTTTGAAAAAATTATTTTTATAAGAACGTAACAATTCTGTGAAGAATACGCAATCATACCCTTTATTCAAGGAGGTTTTCGAGATAGGCACTCCACCGTACACCAGCTCTGTAGAGTAACTGAAAGATGAGCTGAAGGGATTATAAGAAAAGCTGCTATATTTTTGGATGCAGTTAAAACCTTTGATAAGTGCCCACATGATGCAATTATTTACAAACTTATAGCACATGATTTTTCCTCTTGGATAATAAATATGATTATGTCATATCTTGAAAACAGAACATTCTGTGTTAAAATCAACGGAAAAAAATCCACACAAAAAATTGAAGCTGGTGTTCCACAAGGCAGTGTTCTCGCTCCTACATTATATAATATATTTACATCAGACTTACCCAACTTTAAAAACGGAAATCTGAATACAGCACTATATGATGATGACAAGGCACTTTCCTATTCGTCAAAAAATAAAACTCAGGCTGCTTTTATGCTGCAGCACTATGTGAGATAATTAGAAAAGTACTTTCTCGATTGGAATATAAAAATCAACACTGATAAAACGCGAGCAATAATGTTCTCTCGTAAAACGCTAAACTGTAACCAGAACTTTGAAATTGAGCTGTATGGTAAAAAAACACCATGGGTAAAAGATGTTAAATATTTAGGTCTTACTATGGATCACAACCTAAACTGGAACAAGCACATCAAAGAATCCCTATCAAAAGCGTTAAAACTCAGAGGATGTCTCCAACCCTTAATTAAAAATAAAAAAAAGCTTAGTAATAAAATAAAATTTTGCTCTGGAAAGCCTGTTTCTGTCCTGTAATTACTTATGGCTGTCCAATACGGGGTAACTGCAATAAGCAGCACAAAAACAATCTCACCTCATTTCAAAATAAAACCCTAAGAATGATGGTAGGCCTAGACGGAAGAACCTCAAATAATGCTATCAGAAGCATGCTAAATATTAATTCTATTCATTACACGATGTATGACTTAGCAAAGAGGCACTATGATAAAGCGAAGGATCACCCCAAACCACTTGTTAGAGAAGTCTTTAATTACACTGTCATTAATACCGACAAATATAAAAGGCCCATAACTATTTTGAACAAGGTTCCAGAAAAGAACCCAATTCATAGTTACCCACGCAGTAAAAAATAGTAACTGGGAGTAACTGCCTTTATGGTTATTTCAATTTAATTTATGAAAAAGGCAACTCGAAGCAAAAGACAACTCGAAGCAAATTGCAGAAGAGATAATAACTGGAACTAACTGCCTTTTGATGTAATTTTATCATTATACATAAAACAATGTATTAATTGTGCCATATTAATGCACTACTTGATAGTATTTCTTATTATGGAAAACTCAAAATGTTTAACAACAGTTTCAGCAAAAGTCAACATTGTAGCGGAAAAGTAACAAATGCTCAATACATAAGGAACAATCTTTTCTATGATTGGTCCTTAAGAATAGAGGCAAATAGCCGACTCCAGTTTGAATACAAAGCAAACGGCAATTTTGGTTTTACCAGGTGCCTGTCATTAAGCAATGACGATTGTGAACTGTGTGAATAACTGGACTTTTCGCTGCGAATTTTTTCTTGTGTGTATTATTTTTCTTACAGGTTCCCCCTGCTTTGTCCTCTCTAATTTTGTTGCGGTTTGTCGTTGGAGGATGGCGTGTCGCTTGGAGTGTGATGTTGCTGCAGGTAAGTATGTATGATAGCTTACAACTTCATTACTTAAAGGGAAACCGTATACTTCTTGCATTCTAATTTTTCCGCACTGTTCTTTCTCACTATTCTATAAAGGCATTTCGTTCCCGCTTCTCTGTGCACTTCTATTTTTTCCTGCCGAAAGGCGCAGCGCGCTGTATGTTCAGGAACTAAACCTAAGGTAAGAGATGGTGGTGTGTGGCAGACTCAAATTTTTGCCTAACTTTTTCAAGTTGAAATCCTGAACTAGCTTCTTGCTCTTGCAGTGAGCAGTACGTGTATTAGTTGTAGACGTAATTTTTATTCACTAAAACGAGATTGAGTGTTATTGGAGAACGATAGAGGTGATGTTTGATTGCCGTGCCAAACAGGCTTAGCGGCGTTGAAAGCAGTGGCTGCGTGGAAGTTGTCCGGTTGAGCTAGTGTTGCCAACTTATCCATTTTATGGCCAGATTTATCCATTTTTAGCTACGTTTAGCCATAAGAAAATAGTGTTTAGCCATTAATTTAGCCTATGAAATCCGCAAGTTAGCAACATCTAGCCATTTTTGCCTTACATTACCGTTTCACAACTTTCAAAGTAAAAGCAAGAGTGACATCGGTTTTTAAAGCGGGACATTATAATTTATCAGTTGGCAACACAGAGTGTTGTCACAAACGAGATAGAAATAAGCTGTCACTTTGTCCTTTTCAGTGTATGTTTAGACCAGAACATACTGCCGACAATAGGTGCAATTCATTTGTTATGATGACCCCTAAATTGTAGGCACAGAAGTTTCGGGAATAATGGCTGAGTATGCCTGAATTCAGGCAATTGTTAATGCCGAAGCATGGAGACTGCACAAAAGCTATTTGTAAGTGGTGCAAATGTCAACTGAAAGCCACATTTTATGATTTGCAAGCTCATGCAAAATGGAAAAAACATGCCAATTTACGTGATCAGTTTTTTCATCCAAGCAGAAAACATTGGATTTGAAGCCTAAAGAAAATGTTAATCTTGATAAAGCTGCCGCAGAAGCACAACTTGCCTTACATATTGCTCCGCATTCAGCAATCATGCCGATTGATCATTTGTCTGAAATCTGCACAAGTAATTTTGCCGACAGCAAGATAGCGCGGTCTTTGCGTATGCATCGAACCAATTGTAGTGCAGTAATTTTGAATGTTTTGTATGACCATTTTAAGATGAAATTGGTAGATGATATTGGTGATGGAAAGTACAGTCTTCTGCTAAATGAATTAAATGATATTAGCGTCACAAAAATATTAGGTGTTTCTATAATTTATTATAGCGCGAAACATTCCAGAATAGTGTCATCATTCTTATAATTAGTGCCAACGGAGTCCTCCAATGCCGATGCTATAGTTTCAGCCATAAAGAATTTCTTGGCAGAGAACGGATTACAAATTAAAATTTTGATGGGCATTGGAACCGAAAATGCTAGTGTTATGGTGGGTGTAAACAACGTTGTATACGTTCAATTCAGATAAGTGGTTCATTCCTTTATATTGATCCCTTGTGCATGCCACTGCCTTCAACTTGCAGTTTCAGCAGCAGTCAAAGTTTCTTTACCACGCTATTTGGAGTTCCTGACTTGCGAAACTTATGGGACTTTTCGAAATCATCGACACGGCAAGAAGCATATAGAAATACCGGCTGCTGAATAATGGACGATGTGACCCTTTGAAAATTGTAAATGCTTGTAAAACAAGGAGGCTATCTATCTCTGTTGCAGTAGATAGAAATCTCTCGCAGTGGAGTGAATCAAAATTGCATTTTAAAATGGCGCGGTCAAATGTGAAATATTACACAGCTGCTGTTTGACATGTTTCAAGATAAGCAAAGCTTGGCATATTTTTACTTGGCATCCCCGGTGGAGCAGTGGTCTTAGCGATGGCTTCAGATCATTCGTCGGAAAGATTTCCGGGTTCAAATCCCGGTGAGGCATGGATGTTGTGTTTGTCATACGGCACTGGCTCTCTCCTTCCCTGAAACCAGTGATCCTAAATTAGGGACGGGTGACTGCTTATAGCCCAATGAGTTGCTCACGGTGGTCGTTAAACCACCAATCAAAATTATATGTATATTTTTACTTTTTAAGCCCAATTTTATCGAATGTACAAAGAGTTAACAATGCTTTTGAATCAAATACAAGTGACCGAACAAAATTGCTTTGTAGTTTAAACATTCTTCAGAAATCGCTTGTAAAAATTATCATTTTGCCAAGCGTCAAATTGGACACACTTCAACAAAGTTTAAACGACCATATTAATATGCATGGATATCTGTGTTATACGTCTGAGACACATATGCGAGAGAGTAAGTTTTCCAGTTACGAAGAAAAACAGATTCGACATAGCTGCAGAGACTGCGTTCTTTCACTTGTCGAACAGATACGTTAAGGTTTACCAGCAAATTTGAGGATTTGGGAAAATATATTACTGTTTTCAGTGTCTGAAGCTTTGAAAGTTGTGAAACCTTCCCTAGTTGCGGTGTTAGATAATCTTCAAATTTCGCCATGTGATATACACAAAATTGAGGGTCAGCGGCGAAATTTAACAATTGTTACTTGGCATAATTTTGAGAACATAGTTTCTTTCTGGGCTCAGGTCAAGAACTTTGGGCCATGTTACTACGCAGAAAGCAAAATATATTTCTATTTGAAATGAGTATAACAGCAACATTATTTTAGGTGTTAAATTATACAAATTATTACTGATAATCCCAGCATTCCTTGCGATTGTATTAGATAAAGTAGGTATATGTGCATCACTTTTTAAATCATTTTGTATGGTAGTACCTAAATATTTATGATGCTTTACAATTTCGAAATAATTTCCATGTAAAGCAACTCCCTGAAATGTAGGTTGAATATCCATTTTTAGAAAAAATCATAAGTTTCGATTTGTTAGGATTAATGGATAGTTGATTCGAGGAAAGTCAATTTGTAAATGTTGCAAATTCTCTTTCAAATTGATCAATAATGGTGTTTATATGATTTACATGTACTAAAATAGTAGTATCATCTGCATATAGTATTAAATCTGCATTTTGTAATAAATTAAATATGTCATTAATATAAATATTAAAAACAATGGACCAAAAGTCGAGCCCTGTGGGAATCCAGCATTTATCCTTTAAGATTGAATCACCATTATTAAGTTGTGTATATTGTTGCCTGCCAGTAAGATAGCTTTTAAAAAGATCAAATGCTGACACCCTTATCTTAATTTTATATAATTTGTTAAGCAAATTCACGTGATTTATCGTGTCAAAAGCTTTAGATACATCAATGAGTAAAGCGAAGATATAGATATTCCGCGTCAAATTTGTTTGAATTGTATTTGATAAATGAAGTATGGCAATTTCCGTTCAGTAATTGGGTGTAAAACCAAATTGGTTATAATTTAAAATATTATATTTAGAGATAAAAGAGACCAATCTGTCGCGGAGCAGTTTTTCAATAATGTTTGCAAATATTTATTGGTTGACAATGGGCAGGTAGTTATTAATATCATCTAGTTTACCAGCTTTAAACTTTGGAGTAACCTTTGGAACCTTGAAAGCTTCAGGGAAGATACCGGTATTTAATATGTCATTATAGATATGTACTAAAGGGTCTACAATAAGGAATTTTACAGATATTAAAATTTTCGGGAAAATGTCATTGTGGCATATGCCTGAATTAATACTAATGTTATTTATTTGATTTAATAATTCTTGTCTGATGGTATTTGATAAATGAAATACATTTTGTCTATTGGTAGTAGAATATTTGGGTAAATTAGATGTATAATGTTGTGGTAATTGATTAATAATTAACTGTGCACTGAATATAAAATGATCATTTAATTCGTTGACTATATCCAATTTACTTATTATTTGTCTTATTTTAACAAATAAATATGGAGGGATTTGTGTGTTAAATGTACGACCAATAAGGAGCTTTAGATGTCTCCGTGTTAATTTTGGATTATTTGGGGAGAATATTTTCATGCAGTAGTTTCTCCTTAGTTTCCTAATCTTAGAGCTTAAGTTATTCCTGGACTGTTTAAAAATCAGAAAATCAGTTTGTTATCTAGAATTTAAGAATTTAGAGAATAACTGATTTTTTTGTTAATTTCGTTTAAATGCCTGGTAATCCCTGGTTTACCAGGCACTGTGTCCTCTTAATTTTATACATGATTCCTCTTTTTTTTTATCTTAACTGGGAGTGCCCAGTCATATAAATTTTTGAAACTTATAATAAAGTTTGAATATGCGCATGTTTAATTAGCAGTTTGTAAGACATTATCCCAAATTAAGTCTTGAATACGCTTTGCAAAGTATGTAATATTATTAGAATAAATTATTCTAGTAGTAGTATTTGTTAATTGATTTGTTGTTGTAATAAAGTGTGTATATATTGTGAAAATTGGGAAGTGGTCACTAATATCATTGTCAACACCTCAAGATAAAACTCTCTTTGCACGATTATAAGAACCTCCATCGAGTACACCACCATCCACAAGCTAAAATATTTATTATTTACACTTAAGAACAATATGTACAGATAAAAGCATCATAAAATTAACTAGGCGAGATCTTTCGGGTCCCCTAGGGATCCATTATCAAGCCTGAAAGCGCCAACCAAGTGCAGTGCACAAGACTTCTTATACAAACAGAAGACGACCGTCATGCATCTGTAACCATGGACACAACAATGTATACAAATGTTATTGTACCCGGAAATTAAACAACTCATTAATACATATTATTTATATAATAAATAATTTTCACTGAATCAATGTTCATTATGTGGTTTGATGATTTGTGTTGTAACGAAGAATTACCCACCGCCATACCGCTATCTTGGCGCCAATATATAAAGACTCTAAAACCTCCTAGTTTATAAATAATATGTATTAATGAGTTGTTTAATTTCCGGGTACAATAACATTTGTATACATTGTTGTGTCCATGGTTACAGATGAATGACGGTCGTCTTCTGTTTGTATAAGAAGTCTTGTGCACTGCACTTGGGTGGCGCTTTCAGGCTCGATAATGGATGCCTAGGGACCCGAAAGGTCTTGCCTAGTTAATTTTATGATGCTTTTATCTGTACATATTGTTCTTAAGTGTAAATAATAAATATTTTAGCTTGTGGATGGTGGTGTACTAGATGGAGGTTCTTATAATCGTGCAAAGACAGTTTTATCTTGAGGTGTAAACATTGAGGCTCGAAATAAAATATTAGGATGTAATATCATAGTCAACAATACCAGATAAAGTCGATCGGGAACGGCATTTGTAATTGAAAGATCTAAAGTTGTAGCATTTTGTGAAGTAATTCTCGTGGTCCCAGTAATAGCATTATGAAATCCTGCTGCCTCTATTGTGTTCATTAATGTCTGAGAGTGCGTAGTATTTTGAGATATACCAATGTTTAAAACACCTAACAGAAATCCTCTTTTTTCCAATTAAATTTATATAATTTAAAATTTCAGCCAATTTATCAATAAAGCAATTAGGGATCAAAAAGGAGGTCTGTAAAAAACTGAGATTAAATAGTGTTGATTTTCTATTGTCAAGATTTTAATGTTAGCATTAAGAAATGTTAATTCTTCTATTTTGGTGAAAATTACATTATTTATTTTCATATATAGTACAAACCTCTTCCCCCACAACGAGTTTGAGTTCTGCTTTGAAAAATGTTCTGGTAGTTAGTTAAAGCCAGACTGAAATCCTTCTCAGAGAACCAGGTCTCCGTAAAATATATAACCATCTGTTTGCAGTTTTGTTAGTTGTGTCAGTGCCTCTAGATCTGTAATTTTAGTCACAAGTGATCTAGTATTCACATGCATTAATTTTGGAAACTTATTACTACTATTGGCTATAATATTATTTAATTGTTGAATTGTATAAGGATTATTATTCATATTTTAGAAGTTATGTCAAGTTATCAATCTAATCCCCTCCCAACATGTGAATAGTTCTCTCAAGCAAACAGTCAAAACTCTCTCAATCACACCCTATAAAAACCAATGGAGCTTAAAGCAACCCCCTGCACCTCTTAACACTTGAATTCTATCTGCTGTATTCTTAATCTTGATCCCTAATAAATGATGAAAGTGAAATCTCTCTAAATTAGTGAGATCAAACAAACATTGAAAAAGTTATATCTGTATGAACTTCCTTGATTTTAGTATGTAAAGATATCATTTAATTAAATGGTGTACTAAATCATAATAATCTCAAAAAGCCCAATGTGGTACTGCAAACATGAAACAACCAGTAATAAATCAATATGAAATTATCTATTAGTACACTAACACAACAAACAGTCTTAATAACCCAAACCATGATAACACATTTTGTTTTAACATATATTAGTTCCTTCCAATTGTGTAGTCTACAAAATAAGGATAGATTCCAAACTGCCTGGTGTAATAATGTACAGAGCTTGTATTATAATGCTAATGAATACAAAGTTAAATAAATTAGTAATTCACAAGTCCATATAAATCATGGTAAAGCCAACATGAACAATCTGAACTAGAACAAATCATTAAGATATACCCTATTTAGATATGGGTTCAGGTTAATGTCAATAATTGAAGTGATCCGTAGGAAAGTTAATATCTAAATTGACAATATCAAGTTAATATCAGCATTTAAACTGAGCTGTAGAACATACTCCTCATGAATAGTCTTTAAATGAGTCAGCTTGCCTTTGATCTAATCCAAATTCTATTAAATCTTCCAGCATGAGGACTTTTACTTGAGTCTGTTCCACTTTTTTTAATAAAAACATTTCCATTGTATACCTAGACAAGCTTGACAAGTCGCTTCTGTAATAGCCTTCTTGAGTGCCAACGTAGTCCCCTATAAGCCGGAATGAGGTTATGATTCAAATAAACCCTAGTGTTTGACAGTGAGATATCAAGATCACTATTTAACAGAGTGGACCTTTTTTGGATAGCCAACTATCCCTTGAAGTCCTTGTTTTAAATGGAATAATGGTTATTGCATTCGCATTTTGGTATGAATCAGGTCTGAGTGGATGTATGACATCAATATGACTTAATTGAATATTAGTTATTCCAAGTTTATTTGCCATATTTTACAGACAGCCCCTAGTTCTCTTTCATTGTTTATTTTGGTTAGATCTAATATAAATTTCTAAATTCCTATTTCTTGTGTGTAAATTAAATTCATTTAGTTCTGTTTGTAGTTTAACAATCTGTGAATCTTTCTTTTTTACTTGTAGCCCCAATGAATTATGTGTTTTCTTTAGTTCTGAATTTTCTTGGGTTATTTTTCATATTTGTTCTGCAAATTTGTAAATTTCATCAGGTAGCCCTTGTATTGTTCTTTGGCATTAGGCAAATTCCAGTTTAAAGTTCATAATGGGTTCAAGGTTTTTATTAATCTGAACTAAAGACTGTTGAAGTTCCTGTTTTACCTCTAGATTTGTAATCTGGATTTTTTGAGTAATATCCCCTAAGGATTGCATAAACATTTCCATGTTAACACTGCTCGATACCTCATTGGGCGATAATTCATACCCAATCGTAGCAAGAGTATAATTTTCTCCCGCACATTTCCCTGCCTATATTGCTTTTTAGTTAATCTCCACATCATCATTCATCTACCTACTCTTTTCCGGTAGCCAATCAATACTTAGAATTATGTTTTGATTGTTTAATGTGTTTGTTTGATTAAACCAGGAGGCGCCATTTCGATGCACAGTAGCAATCTCCGTTTTCATGGATTTGCGGTTGACGTCACACAGGATGTACAACGCCGACCCTGAAACATGGGGGGCATAGCGAAGAAGCAAGCTCGGTCACATGCTTAGGAAAGCATTTCGCTTCGGCGAATAGGCCTATATGGATATTTATTTTGCAATTACTGTTTCTGCATAACTCGTTACTTTTCTTAATAATTTAATATTGTCTTATTATATCAGTGTAATTCAATATGCCTAGATGTGCAGTAGTAGCCTGTTTATATTGCTACCGGAAGGCTAAATATTTGGATATTGTTTGCGATTACTTTCCTGCAGATCCTGATTTGGAGAAAAATATAATTTAAAAAATGCAAGCATTTGCTCTAAACATTTTACAGTTGGTGTTATGTTCGTGACTTAGAAACATAACTACATGGATTTGTTTGCTAGAAATGAAACATTAAATAATAAATATATTTTAATTAATTCTTGAAACAGGAAATAAGAGATCGCTGATAAATATGCTATTCTTTGAAGATTGAAATTACAAGTATATGAGAACATTTTCCATCGCATTTGTTGCTTGCATTCCTTGGTAACCTGTAAACCGCACGAGTGATTGTTCACGCCGTCGCTGTTGTTCTTCCTGTGTGTGACGTCGTTTCGCCAACCAATAGCAGCTCCCATTCCGAAATTGCTCAGTAAGAGATATTTAAGAACCTTGGGTTAAACAATGCAATCAGAATCCGTAGAACTGAAAACGTCGTGAACTAGTTGTGGTATTGAACATGAACAGATGTGGCGTTTCTCAAAAAACTATTTGGACGTATTTTTATTTTACTTAGCTCTTCATAAGTATTTTGTGACACCCTGCTTCACGATCCAGAAAAGCATTCTGACACAAAATATTTGAATTAAGCACTGTAGCCACAGCATGTGTATGGTATCATCCACATGGAATGTTATTTATTAGGATTTTTATCAAACTGTTTGTTCCCTTTCAAGAAATCGTTTTTCTTTTGTATTGCACCAGTTCCGAGTCAGAAGATTAATAGTCCGTTCCTGTTATTGCTACGCTGAAATAATGTCTTACACCTCAATCGTATATACAAAATATACCTGCACGTATACTTTAAGATTTGCAACTCACTCTTCGGTGAATCACGGAATTCACTGCATTCTGCCTTCAGAGGGAGTAGCAAAACTAATATTGTTGCCAGTGGAACCTCATTACCACGAATGTATCTCGAATTACTAATCACTAAACGTCCGGAACTTTATCAGATCAGCTGTAGTAAAATTTTATTGGCCGCCCCGGTGGCGCAGTGGTTAAGCGATGGCTTCTGATCGTTCGCCAGAAATGGGTCCGGGTTCGAATCCCGGTGGGAAATGAATGTTGTGTTTGTATAACGCTTTCTTCCTTTCCTGGATTCAGTGGCCCAAAACTGTGGACGGGCGACTGTTTGTAGCCCACTAAGTTACTCACGGTGGTCGTTAAACCACAAATCAGAAGAAGAAAAATGTTTACCGAGAGATAAACATCTGAATGGCTTTTGAATGCAAAATCTATTTTCACCACACTATAAAGAAGACCGTATTTTGTTATGTTTACAAAAATAGGAGAAAATGTAATATAGTTTGATGCAATAAGAAAATGAATATTAATGAATAGTTGTTATCAAAACTGCTGGAATTCGATTCACATTGATTTCTTCCGAAATTGACTTTTGTTTTCACGTAAGTACGTATTTTTCTGAAGAAAATGCCTGTCTGCAGTATTTTATTTAAGAACAAACTATTCATAATAATTTCAGTAGGCAGATCTCGAATCATATGCTACTTTAAGAAACGCCCTTGTGGTGAACCTTAAGAAAAGCAAGCCGCCCCGGTGGCGCAGTGGTCTAAGGCGTTGGCCTATGATCATTCGTCCGAAGGGTCCGGGTTCGAATCCCGGTGAGGCATGGATGTTGTGTTTGTCTTACGGCACTGGCTCTCTCCCTTCCCTGGAACCAGTGACCCTAAATTAGGGACGGGCGACTGCTTATAGCCCGCTGAGTTGCTCACGGTGGTCGTTAAACCTCCAATCAAAAAAAAAAAAAGAAAAAAAGAAAAGCAAAGTGCGAATCGCGGATGACGCAATCTATAAACTAGTCTGGAGACCAACACAGAACAAACTCAGAGACATCCACTTCGTTATCTCATTGGCCAGGAGCCAAACCGCAAGCCACCAATTGACGTGCGTGACGTGTGATGATGGAAACACAGCAGAGCAGTAGTTTGCTTGGCTTTGGCACGTTTGATGGGGTTTAGTGCTGTTAGTCCTAGAAAATGATCATGTGTTTTTTTTTTTATTTTTTATTGGAGGTTTAACGACCACCGTGAGCAACTCAATGGGCTATAAGCAGTCGCCCGTCCCTAATTCAGGGTCACTGGTTCCAGAGAAGGGAGAGAGCCAGTGGCGTAAGACAAACACAACATCCATGCCTCACCGGGATTTGAACCCGGACCCCGTTCGGACGAATGATCAGAGGCCATCGCTTAGACCACTGCGCCACCGGGGCGGCGAATTATCATGTGTACGTTCGATGGATATAAAAATGTTTGTATTGAAGTACCAGATACTACTATGAGTTTAATACATATTCATTTTTAGTGCTGTTCGTCCTAGCAACTCTATGTGCAAATATTCCCTTCATATGCACCTTTGAAATGCGTGCGTGACTTTTTACACACATCGAGAATGCCGTCTCCATTTTTGCAGATTGTTGTCTCGGATATCTTTAGACGCTATATAGTGCTTTTATTTTCAATCAGACTTGTTTATCGTAGTGTTTGTTCACATTTAAGATTGTAGCTTTGCACGTGTCATTATGTTATATATACATTACCACCAGTAGCGTAACTAGCACAACGTGCGCCCTCCCTAACCCGCAAGATTTACTTCAGCGCCCCTAAGCACAAATATTTTCTCAGGATTTGGAACACGATCGAGGGAGGATGTGTTTTTTACGATGTGTGCGTGTGGTTCAGAGGGGGGGGTCAGGAATATAGAGAGAGTGTCTGAAAAAGTAAGGGGAGTACCTAGATCCCTGTAATTTTTACTTTTTTATAATTTTTGGAAGAGAAATACTGTGTAAGGTTATTAATCAGCCAATCAGGATTAACGGTGCACGGACCAATACAAGAACATGAATATCCATTGTATCACAAAGAACGAATTCGACAAAATATATTTAAATGGTAACGTTAATAATTATAAGACTTCATAATCATCCGTTTTACTTTCAGTTGTTTCTGATGTGCCCAGTTTTTGTCAAATGACTGCTTTTAAACTTTGAACAACTGATGAGCTAAAGAAATCACCACACTTATCATCAGAAACGTCACTTGAGCTTAACAGGCTCAGCGTAAAAAGAACTGCATTGACATAAAAGAACGTTACTGAAGCCTAATTAACCTGATATCAATAAGTTCATTAAAATTAATTCCTCCAATAAAATTGATAAATTCATTAATAATTATTAGTTAACATATATCAAATACGTGGAGATAATATAAATGGACGATGTCATCGCTCTGTCCACGTTATTTTATAAACAACCCATTGCAACTGAAAAGTTGTGTTGCGACACTGATGGGAACGAATCCCAGATCTCTCGATAACTAGTGGAGTGCGTTCCCAGCAGTGTCGGAACACAATTTTTCAGTTGGCGCTGTTTATAAATTAACGTGGACAGAGCGATGACATCGTCCGTTTTTATTATTAATTGTTTAGTGCAGGAAAGTGTTTACACACCAAACGTTAACAACATTGATTTATTAGCGCAATCAGTAGAACCTTTGGCTTTTACTCGAAACTCGTGTAATTGCTTCCCCACCCCTCTTCATTGGTGAAAATGTTGCGAAGGCTTAACTCAATCGTTTTGGGTATATGCGTGTGCGAGTATGTGTGTTATCTCGACCTATATACTGTAATTATATTTTCGGGGGAAATGGTGTATACAGCTGCTGATCTTTAGGTTACACCACGCTTTTTGTGTCGCCATCAAATGACATTCAATGTCTCACAAGGAGTTCCGAGACTAATCTTATGATATCCGTGGCTCACAGCAGCGTTCTGACTTTCTGTCAATTATATCCCCAGGACAACAACTGGCAACTTAAGTACTTAAGTTCCAAAGTGCTGCATGAGTCCTCCGGATGAAGTTTCCGGGGGTTTGTTTAGGTCCTAAATCGCGGTTTTCCGTGTTTCACGACGCGATTGCTTTTTTTACCTTCTATCAGTTGTATCCGCAATTGTTTCCCCCTTGCACAACTTTCGATAATAACTGACACTTATGATTATTCTGCTATCGAGACACTGTCGAGAAACGGCGCCTTCTATCAGCCAATGACATACGTTTTCCCCAAGAGACATTGATTTCACATCAAAGAAGTAAGAAGAAAATAATTACGATTTCAGAGGTCTTTCGCATTCCATTGCACATATTTTACTTGTGTTCATTGAAATATTGTATTTTTCGGAATATAAGAGACCCACCCTTATTTTTTGAGAAAATTTTAAAGAAAAAAATAAAATGGTATTTTAAAGATTTTTATCAAGAAACATCCAATTTTATGGGTAAACACAGTAGCTTACGAATCAACGAATGCTTTCGAATTGCGAAATTAGCAGTGCCATACTGTTAATGAGAAGCAACGTAGAGAAACGCCACTGACTTCATCAGCCATTGGGGTGCATATGCTACAGGATTTGCCCGTGATATCACATCTTTCTACAGCCGTCGCTATTGGCGCCGTATGACTGAGGTAACAAAGAAAATAAGGTATCAAGTACAGCCTTGGTGGAAGTCTGTCAGCGCCGCCCTGGTGGCGCAGTGGTCTAAGCGATGGCCTCTGATCATTCGTCCGTAAGGGGTCTGGGTTCGAATCCCGGTGAGGCATGGAAGTTGTGTTTGTCTTTCGGCACTGGCTCTCTCCCTTCCCTGGAACCAGTGACCCTAAATTAGGGACGGGCGACTGCTTATAGCCCATTGAGTTGCTCACGGTGGTCGTTAAACCTCCAATCAAAAAAAAAAAAAAAAAGAAGTCTCTCAGCATTCTGTGGCATAATAAAAATTTCGCGAAACGAGATTTTTTTTTCTTAACGAAAGCTTGCCAAGTGTCTTTCGAAATAAAAAATATCGTCACAGAATCGAACTGACCAACCCCTGCTCATTCCTGGGTAACAGCAAGAAAGCGAGACTATCGGATATGACGAGATCTTCCGTTGTAAGCTTCAAATAAAAGTACGTTCTCCCAGTTAAGGTGTACGTTTCGCGAATCAATATCAAGAATCACACTATTTATGTTACTGAGACTGAATAAGATTTTTCTGTTTGACTGAGAAAGTTTTGCGTAAACGGAAGAATTTAGATCAATAATAATGCACCCTCAGTTTGCTGGTGGATGTCCTGCGCGTGTGTTCTGATTTTTGGTTCTGAGATGCGGTTCTTTCCATTCTTTTTCTATCATTTTGCTTTTTAAAAGAATTATGGTAGTCCTTTTATGTGCGTTTCACATCGCTATGTACAACATATGAGATATGTCCTTCAACTACATTTACATCTTAACTCAAGAACACACCGCCAGGGATGCGCCAAGCAGGAGTTCAACGGGTGCGAAGCATCTGGGCGCGGGATACCGATGGCAGCAGGACGCCTCAATCAATCAATCAAATTTTGCGGTTGATAAAGTAATATAAGTAACTTGGGAGAAGCTAAAACGTTTTATTTATTTTTTATTTTTATGACAAATCGTAATGCTACGTGCCACGTTTATTGTTTTAGTAAAAATGATTCGTTATATAATTCAATAGAAAACGACTTGAAATAAAAGGATAATTTTTATTGTTTTGTTCAGTAACGGATACCGCAGAAAAAGACCTAACAATTCTTTTCTATTTTGTTTTATATCCTGCAGATTTCAGCATTCATTGTTTGCGTGGCCAGCGCTATGACAGTGGTGCCGATTTGAGCAGTGCATTTGCGCCGGTAGATAGCGTGTCATGTCAGAAAGCACGCAATTATCGGCGGCAAGTGTGAGTGTGCTGTTTGCACGTTTGGAGGCAAGTTCACTACGTAGGGTCGTGACATGGATTCGTCCAAACAGGCCCAGGGGGAAGTTATGCAATTTTTAACGGCAGAAGGCGTTAATGGAGCCGAAATTTATCTTCGTGTGAAAGATATGTTTGTCGAACAGTGTCAGTCACGGTGTACAGTGTTCTGCTGGTGTAGTGAATTTCGTAAAGGACATGTGAGCATGGAGTACATGCCGAGACCTGGGCAAACACACGTCACCATCACCATGGAATTAATTGCTGCCTTGGACAACCTTGTGAAGGAGAATCGCCGAATCACAACCAGCGAGCTTGCGGCAACATTTTCCGTGAGTAACGGAACTGATAACACCATTCTCCATTGCCAATTGGGATACTGCAAGGTTTGCGCACAATGGGTACCCAAGCATCTCCAGAAGGAGCAGAAGTCTCGGCGATTGGGTGCTTGCCTGGAGCATCTGCATCGTTACCACTCCGAGGGGGACAATTTCTTTTCAAGATTGTGGCCGCAGATGAAACTTGGTGCCACAACTTCAATCCGGCCATTAAACTGATAAGTATAGAATGGTGGCATTTCAATTCTCCACGCCCCCGAAAAAATCTCAGTCCTCCTTAAGAGCTGCAAAATTGAAGCTCATGGGTTTGTTCGATGAGAATGGCCCTTTGTTCTCGGATTGACTGGACGCAGGCAATACTGTCAAGGCAACCACATACTGCATTACGTTACGCAACCTCAAAACTGCCATCCAGCGTAAGCGACCCTTAATGTTGCCAAATAGGGTTATTTTGCTGCATGACAATGCACGCCCGCATGTGGCGATAGTGTGCCTAGATTTGTTGCTGAGCTTCCGCTGGGAAGTTCTCTCCATCCCCATACAGCCCTAATATGTCTCTTTGCGCCTACCACACCTTAGGGCCACTGAAAAAGCTCTCAAGGGCCGCCACGCCGGTTCGCTAACGACGCTGAGGTGACGCAGTTGAAGACTTGTTCCACAGCCAACCGCGAACGCTCTTCGCTTAGGGTATCCACATTTTCGTGCCGCGTTGGGACACTTGCTTGATCGACAAGGCGCTATGTGTAGAAGGTATGTAGCCCATCTATCACTCTGACTTACTGTGTGTTCACATTTTCCAACCTATACACCGTTATGGCAAAAAACCGACAGTCTCAGTTTAATTTAGGCGACTCTTATAGATAGACAGATAGATAAAAGAGTTGATGTAGGTTGCTCTAAATTTCTTTAGGGTTTTTGGGGGCTTAAGCCCCAAAGCCCTCCTCGTAGGTGCGCCAGTGGCGTACTCAATGCTCTGAATGTCATCAGTTGCGCGGACTAATATCGCATTAGATCGGTTTCAGAACTTCGCGCACAGGACATTTCGTAAATGTCTACCAACATGAAATGAGATGTAAGTTTTAAGCAAATGCAGGGGTACATATAACTGTGGGATTAGGGTTGCAGTTAAAATGCATTTATTCGCAACGTTCATTCATTATTTTACGCTTAGTTTTGGCTAAAAATGTCCCTACATTTCGGAATATTTACGTACTTTACAAAGTTTCCTTTTCCCAAATGGTCTATATTAAGCCCGGAAATTCCCACTGGTTTGGCATCACTGCTCAGGCCATTTCTTTTTGTTCGAGTCGGTCGCTAATTTAATAGAAATGCCCATTTCAAGTATGAAAACTTGTCACTCAACCTACATGTCTGTTAAATTCGTCAGTTAAGATTTTGCTCTAACAGGCTTAGCATAAAGATAACCACATCTGCTGTAACTTTATTTTAAGGAATACGGTTTTGACAAAGGAGTTTACATCCTCTTTTTATTACAACTCTTGAGAGGCGAAATGTCCAACTGCGTTATCCGACTGTTTAATTTCTTCTCTGCAATAAGAACAAATGATTAAGATATGAGTATGCTTTCATAAAAAACCCAATATTTCCGATTTTGCGTGATCACAAAAAAAAAAAAAAAAAAGAAAAAAAAAAAGAGAAAACTCATTTGCCTTGCTTTTCTGCCACAGACAGCCGCGAAAGGAGAATTAGTGCCGCTAAGCTCAGCAAAGTAATAATGCCTTACCTTCGCTAAGCTGAGCAAAGTAACAATTCCTTAGTGCCGCTAAGCTCAGCAAAGTAATGTCGTAGCGCCACCAAGGCTCTTCGCTGGATACATTGTTCAATTCAAATTTTCGTACGACTACTGAAGAATAAACAAAAACAAACCCACCCCGGTGCTAGAGTGATCAGACGTACAGGTTTCTGGCTAATTGTTCTAGCAGGTCCTGGATGACCCACGGGTGGTGTGTTTGTTTTACGGCGTTGGCTCTCTCTTTCTCCGCCCTGAATCACCAGTCTCAACTTATAAAAAATCATACGGACGGAAGATTACATATAGCCCTTAACAGTTGCTAACGGTGGTCATGAAATCCAGATACAAAATAGAACATGCTAGTGATTTATCACTACATAGGAAAAAAAGAAAGAGCGCACTTTAGTTTCATTAAGCAAATTTTGCACTTCGTGCATTGTTACAGATTTTGTTGATTTCTGCAAAATTTATATTTAGAATAAAAAAAAGGACCCGGCGTTATCCAGGTTCAACAAAACATTCATGAATCAGCTTCATGGATGAATCAGTGAATGAATAATTTCATTCATGTATCAATCTTCTTTTAACAAATCATTCATGAATCAGGTTTTTTTATTGGAGGTTTAACGACCACCGTGAGCAACTCAGTGGGCTATAAGCAGTAGCCCGTCCCTAATTTAGGGTCTCTGGTTCCAGGGAAGGAAGAGAGCCAGTGCCGTAAGACAAACACAACATCCATGCCTCACCGCGACCTCTTTCGGACGAATGGTCAGAGGCTTAGACCACTGCACCACCGTGGCGGCGTGAATCAGCTTCAAAACATTCATGAATCAGCCTCGGAAATACACTTCATTTTCCGCGGTTTTCTGAAAGTATGAGTAGGATATATTGCACGGAAACATTAAATTTAAATTGTTCCAATAATCAAAAGAAAGAATTTAAAAAAGTATTGATAAAATTTATACTTGTGCAGGCAAAATTGGCTAAAACCCGCAGTTTTTATTTACTGTGAATATATGAAATCTGAAATATCAGAAGCATCTACATGTTTCCTTTTTGTTGTGGCCAGTTTTTGTATACAGTTCTTTTTAAGCGCAAGTAAGTTCATCCCGGAAAAAGCCTCGGGGTTAACTCCGTTGAATGTTCTACCGTTCGGAGCCAAATGAAGAGGTTTCTATTTTAGCTAACTCTGAAGAAACCAAGAGCCAGCTCTTGGTTCCAGGTCAAATTCAGCAACTTTTAACGAATTATCCTGTGTCTTGTTGATACTCATGGCGATTCTGAAAACGTCCCCCCGGGCGGCGCAGTGGTCTAAGAGCTGGCTAATGACCACTCGTCCGAAATGGGTACGAAGTTCGAATTCCGGTTAATCATGCATGGTGTGTTTGTCTTACGGCACTGGCTGTCTCCTTTCCCTGGAAGCAGTAGCCCTAAATCAGGGAGCGCCACTGCATATAGCTCATCGAGTTCTCATGCACCTACAGTTTTCTGTTTGCTCATCGACAAGTACAGAAAACTGTAGGCGTTTAAACTGAAATGGAAGGTGAGATCGGATGATTGGAACTCATGGAATAAAAACAAGTCATCCTGCAGCATGCCAGTCATCATGGTAGCTTCGATGGCATTTGACACGAGTTTCTTGACAGAGAGTTGTGTTCTATTGCACAATGTTGTCGGATCCAGACTGCGTCAAAATCAAATAAATGGATAGTCAGGATGGAGACAAGAAAATGCGCGAAAAAGGAATGGCGGTGTTACGCTTCGAAGAAATGAAATGCGAAAAAATCCAAATTTTTTTCGCATATCATTTCTTATATCTATTTGACTCTTACTGAAATATATTTCGTCTGCAAAAAAAAATCGCATGGCGATTTTTTTAAAATAGTCGATAGCGCTTTTTAAAAAAAGTATTTATAGCTCGTAATGGCACATGTAGAGCCAAAGTATGAAACGTAAACGAACCGATCGGCTAATAATGCGGAAGGACATACGCAATGCTTCGGAAGTCTAATACAATAAACGGCAAGGCTGAATTTCAAACTGTAAATCGGGCACGTTATGTCGAATTCGAAACGACGGTTGAAGAGACCTAGTCAAAATCTTCCCATTGAAACAGTTTGTAACTATATGGTAACCATGGAAACACGCGGAACGTCGCGTTTAAAACGTAAACAAATCCGCTACCAACTAAAGCACAAGGATGCACGCAGGCAACACTTCAAAACCGTTGCGCAAAGAAGCAACATTATTAATGGCAGAAGCCATTAATATTGTTGCTTCCATCGTGTTTGGCGTGAGGTTTTCGCAACTTACACAACAGTGCAATGAAATACTATTGCGTTTATACATAGTATAACGAAATATTGCTGCGCAAGAGTGTAATACAAAAATATTACGCTAAAAGGAAATGAACTATTGGGTGATGTTAAGGCTCAGCAAACCACAAGATTACCCCCCAAAAATGGCTGAAAGCTTTAAAAATTAATTTAATTAAGATTTTTTAAATTTGAACTCCAAAAAATGACTTTGCGGTGCACACGCTTTCATCCTTCTGAAGGTTTCTGCCATATTTCAAAATTTTAGGTTCAGTAGCTTCATCTGTAGGTGACATTTCCTATATATATCACAGTGTATGTATAGACAGTGACATATATATATATAAAAGGAAATCGTTAAAGCATTTTTAAAATATTAAGAAAATAAGACTCAAAGTGAAACATTACACCTAAGAAATATTTTAGACTTTCATGTTAAATATTAAACCAGTGAAAATGAACTTAATAAAGTGACTTAAATTAAAACGTAACTTTTAGTTCATTGTTACAAAACTTATGTTTAGGTTTCAATTCAACTGTTCAAAATACCCTTCAAATTGGAATGAGTTAATCTCTTGTGATGAATATGGTTCGAACAGCCGCAGTCGTACTTTACGTCGTAGAATATTCCAAGGGTGGTTGCCATTAATGTTACAGAGTTGTTCCATGGGGTGTTTTGTTCTTTGAAGATCAAGCTAAGAAAGAATCTTGCCGGTAGAAAGTCCAGTTTAGTTCCAAGATCTTCATTCGTTCACGCGCTTTTCAAAATTCAAAGCAGTATTTCGCTTTGATTATGTTGGTTATGAGTGCTACCAGTGTTGACATTTATTTCCTAAATGATTTTCGTAAGTTTAACAGATATTGTTCTTTGAGAATTTCCGGTACTACACTCTTTGAAAAAAAAAAGAAACCGAAGCACCTAGAAGGAAGGATCACCCAAACCATCCAATCAAGATGAAAACTACTGTGTACAATGTACATATATAGGAACGAAAACTATTGCAATTCCAGAGCAGTTGGGAAATTTATTCGGATAAAACAGCTACACGAGTGGAACAAGTTAGTAATCTATAGCGCCATTTCTGGCTTGGAAACAAGCAATTACCCGGCGTATCGTAGACGCATACTGTTCACAGATACTGTCCTGAGGTATAACATGCCTGATGGTGTCCAAATTGTCGGCCAGTTCGCAGACATTCCGGGATGGGTGTACGTGGCGTCCCATCATGTCCCAAGCATGTTCGATCGGTCAAGGTCGGAGGACAGGGCTGGCCATGGAAGGGAGTCAACACTACGGAGGTCGCCCCTGGGAAAATCGTGCCGTGTCTGGCCAGGCATCTGCTGAAAAATTCCTCGATGCTGCTTCGCAGGAATGGCAAAACAGAAGGTCGTAGAATACCGTTGAGCCGTGCGGGTGGTACAGAGGACAAAAAGAGTGACCTGCTATTGTAGGAATTGGCTCCACAGACAGTCACTCCCGGTGTGTGAGCCATGCGACATTCCTCGGTAAAGGCAGGATCCGTGCCCTGGCTGATTCATCTCCAGACATGTACGAGCTGGTCATTGTGGCCAAGTGCAGACCGTGGCTCATCACTGAAGACAACACGACGCAACTGGACACTATCCCACGTTGTCGGGTTCGACACCACTGCAACCGCTGCCGGCGATGCACTGTGGTCAGTGTTAAGGGGCGGAGTGGCCTCCTCGAATATAGTCCCCGTGCCGTAAGTCGTCTGGCAACGTCTCGAATGGCCACTTTCATACCTGTTCGCCGATATAATGTCACCTTGTCTCACTCCTTTTCCAATTTTTATGGGTGCTGTATTCTCAAATAGCCGAATCTTTGCACTTGCATTTTCATTGATGTTATTAATAATATTAATGTATGCATCTTCAATACCGCAGGATTTCAAAGCCATTGTAACTGCTGGTAGTTTCACCGAATCAAAGGCCTTTTCATAATCGATAAAAGAAATGCATAACGGAATTTCATATTCCCTCGCTCTTTCACTTAGTTCTCTCAGTACGTGAATATGATCTATAGTCCTGTAGCCACTCCTGAATCGTGCTTGTTCTCTCGGTTGAGCCATGTCCAGTGTCAGCTTCAAGCGGTGTGAAAGAACTTTAGTGAAAATTCTATAAATCCCTGATAGGAGGCAGATAGGTCTGTAGTTCCTGAGATCCTCAATATATAGTTATATATATATATACCCACACACTCTTTGCCAAAAAACAAAAAGCAAAACATGAAAAACCCCAAAAAATCGTAAGATCCTGATGAAACTAGCATATTCGGGATAGTATCTCCTCTTTTGCATATTCGGCCTAGTACCTCCAGGCCGAATATGCAAAAGATCAGAAAGTAACGACCAATGACGAAAGAGTGGCTCGCTACAGCACATCGGAACCGCGCATCGGAAAGAATATATTAAAAGCAAAGCTCGCACTCAGGGACATTTGTGACTGCTGATTGTGGTTGCATTTACTTCCAATGACTGAGAGAATGCCTCGACGTCGGACTCGTGCACAATACCAGCACTTCAACGTGTTTGAGAGAGGACGTATATTTCGGTTGAGAAGGGCCTGTTGATCAAGTCCCCGGATCGTCATGCATTGGGATAGCCGAGACGCGGCAATCGGACGATGTTTGTTGCGCCAATGGGTCGATCAGGGCACATTCCTGCGGCACGTGGGAAGTAAACGGCCGAGTGCAACAATAGAACGCGAGGATCGAGCGATTGTGAGAACCGCACGAACAGAAGCGAATTCGTCGCCCTCAACCATTCGTAGCCATGATGTGTCGTTTAAAGGTATGAAAGTGGCCATTCGAGACGTTGCCAGACGACTTATGGCACGGGGACTACATCCGAGGAGGCCACTCAGCCACTTAACACTGACCACAGAGCCTCGCCGGCAGCGGTTGCAGTGGTGTCGAACCCGACAACGTGGGATAGTGTCCAGTTGCGTCGTGTTGTCTTCAGTGATGAGCCACGGTCTGCAGTTGGCCCCAATGACCAGCTCGTACATGTCTGGAGATGATCGGCCTTCACGCAACTTTCGAAGCCGACGTTCACCTTTCACATCAACGGGACGTGATGCTCCGCAATTTCCACGTCGCTTATTCGCAATCGTGCCATTTTTCTAATCACGGTACATTTTAAGCACAGCAGCACGCGAAGAGTTCACAAACTGCGCTGTCTCAGAAATACTGCCACCCTTGGCCCAAAAGCCGATAATCATCAATTTCTGCAAATCTGATAAATTGCTCCTTTTATTCATGACAGCAGCGAGTGATATGTTTTCAGAATGCCTACTACACACCTTATATATCCTCCAAGCCAGCTCACTACACTTGCCTGCTTTCATTGACTACGCGCTGTTTACGTCAAAAGCAGGATATAGTCACAATAATGTGACTCGACTGTGTATAATACGATTTATTACACCACCAATGTGCATGTTGTGCAAAAATAACTTTACAATCAACTTCGCTTATAGTGAACCTCTGCGGAGTCGCATATTTCGTTCACTATGTCCGAGGTTAACTAAAACAGAGGTGTCTTCCTAAACCTGAATTGAGTCGAATGGTGACCAAGAAAATAGAATATGTACATACACTGGTGTGCAAAAATTAAGGAAGAGAAGGAGAAATTAGCATAACAGCGGAAGGAGCAGGCAGAACGGACCGAAAGACCACTCAGGAGATAGACTAGGGTCCGGCACGGTAGGGAATGCGCATATATGTAGCATGACGTAGGGGAGGGGGTGTCGGAAGGGTATAAAGCACACGCAGTGTACGCTCAACAATTCGGTGAAAGCTATTCCACGGTTTACATCGGTTTGAACGACGTCGAGTTGCTGCCACCGTCTGATATGGCCAAAAGGCAATCCAGTAGACGACATCTGGATGACTTTACCCGAGGTCGCGTCATTGGGAAGTTGGAAGAAGGTGGAAGTGTGACTAGTGTGGCCGAGGAGTTCGGGATCGCTCACAGCATCGTTTCACGAGCTTGGAGACGATTTCAAACCACAGGAACAGCTGTCCGAGAGTTTAGCAGTGGTCGTCCACAAGCAACCACGGTGGCGAACGACCGGGTAATTTTCCTACAGGCGAGAAGAGACAGACGGCAGACAGAGGGAGAAATCGCAAGGCACATGCAACAGGCAACTGGACGTCCGTTTTCGCATTTTACCCTAGCCAGGAGGCTGCACAAAGGTGATTTATTTGCACGATGACTAGTACGGTGTGTGCCATTAACGCCTGCTCATCGGAGACGGCGGTTTCTGTGGTGCCAGGAACACAAGAACTGGACACATCAGCAATGGGGTCGAGTTCTCTTTACGGATGAGATCCGATTTAGTCTGACGAGCGATTCTGGACGTATACAGATCTGGAGAGAGCAGGGAACACGCAATCACAACTCCAACATCATCGAAAAGGACCGGTTTGGAGGTGGCGGAGTTCTCGTTTGGGGCGGTATCATGCTTGGTAGCCGTACTGACCTCCACATCTTCCAAGGAGGTTCAGTCACTGGTGTCCGCTATTGTACCGAGGTTCTCCTGCCTCACGTGCGTCTGTTTAGAGGTGCTGTGGGTCCTGGAGTTCCTCTTCATGGACGACAACGCTACACCTCATCGTACAGTGGCTGTCGCAGAGCTGTTGGAGATTGAAGATATTCAACGCATAGATTGGCCAGCAAGGTCCCCGGACCTAAATCCAATCGAACACGTGTGGGACCTTCTCGGGAGACGCTTGGAAGCACGTCCCCAGCCGCCAGCAATGATTCCCTCAGCTGCGATTGGCGCTACAAGAGCAATGGGCCGCGATGCCTCAACAGCTCCTTGACAACCTCGTCCCCAGCATGGACAGACGTTGTAAATCCTGCAACCCGTCAGGGGTGATCATATTCCCTACTAAAGACTGGATTTTTTCTTGGCATCCGCCTGTCACATGGACGTTTTCTGTCTTCTGTCCAGTTGTGCTCGAAGCTACCTTTTTCAATAAAAGTGCCTTTGTATCCTTTTGATTCCTTGTTTGGACGGTTTTGCTCACTTGTCCCATATGCTTACATCTTAAGGATCTTATGGTATGATTTGAGTCGATGTGGAGCACTTCCGCACGACGTTACATTCGAAAAATCGTCTCGTCCTTAATCTTTGCACGCCAGTGTATGTATCCAAAAAATAATATTTTTATATACGTAGGGTATATTCATTGAATGAAGTAAACAAAATTAATTTTACATTACCTTAAATAATATGAAAATAGTCTTATGTATCGCTGCTTTTTGCAAACAGTTAGTTTTTATAAATATTTTCCCTATGTAGTTTTCTAGAGTCTGCTTTTGCTGCCCTAGATGCTACATTTTCCATACATTCTAAGAATTTTAGAACAGGCCTGACACCCTTCAACATTTCTTTCGCTGTTGAAACACGTTTTCATTATCGTATTTGTCATCTTCAGCCTCATTTTCTTCCGTGATGGAACCGCCTTTCATAGCCTCGACAATGGTTTCATCCGACGGGATTTCATTCGTTATAACTTTACAGTCAGCATCGATAAAATCTTCAGCTTTAGTGGAAGTCGCACCGATATGCTGAAGCAGGTCCTTAAAAGCGCATCATCCTCTTCTTCGAATGCCACATTCCAGTAGCCAAACCAGACTTCCAAAAACAGTTTTGTATAGTGACCCTTGACACACTCCTGCACGCTTTGTTTCCGAAACGTACAGCATTCAGAACATTTATTGATGTGTTCTTGCTTTGATTTCAAGGCTTAGATTAAATGCAGCGTTAATTCCCTTCTGTAATACGTTTTAAAGCTGTGAATGATACCTTGCTCTATGGATTGGAGGACTGACGTGGTGTTGGTAGGCAGGAACACCAGCTTGATGTTGCTGAGGTTTTTAACCCTACCTTTCTCCTTCAATGCAGTTAAGGAGTAGTAGGCCTGCAATATTGTTCTCAACACATTCTTTTCAAGTTTTTACAAGAAGGTTTGTTTTGAAATAAGTTACAATTTCATGTTAAAAGAACATTCTTTTCTTTGAAGTTTTATTTTTAGGTTCTCTACAACCGAAGCTGAAGGTTAACTATAAACGAAAATTTTAATGTACATTTCCGATGTTGCGGATCGGGAACAATGATTTAAGGTTCACTATAGCCGAATGTTCACTGTAACAGAGTTCACTATATCCAGAGTTGACTGCATATTAATTCTTGAAATGAATTAATATGAATTAATAACAAACAAGGCTAGTAAGTAGAAAAATACGAGGCTCTATCGCGGCCGTCCGCATACACAGAACAGAGAAATAAAAAAAACGCTACTGAACAGGAAAATTTCGCGTTACACACACTTAAATCTTAAAGATGTAGCAAAATCTTCAAGATTTAGAACTGAAATATTCGCGCAAACACGTCAACACACTAGTTATTCCTTGTAATGGCGGCTTTCTGTGTATGCCGGAAGTAGCTGCTCTTTACCAGTCTATTCCTCTCCAATGCCTTTGGTTGTAATATACCGGATTATGTATAAAAGAATAAAAGAACTGTGTATTTTTGATAATCTGAAATTAAAGATTTAACGGATAATCGTGAAAAGCGCATAAATGAATTAGGTATAACCGATTTAAAAATTGAATAGAAACTGCACTAAAATATCGGTACTAACGCAGAATTATGTGTAAAAGAGAAAAAACGTATAACCAATGTTCTGCTATACATGCCTACATACACATAGGGACACACAAATAGAATGCAACGGCACGTATACTGTAAAACAATATTTGAAATTAATGGGCCATTTTCTGTAATACCTTTAGGGACTTAACGAAGTATGTTCCTGTTAGATATTTTTATGTGAAAAGACGGTGGAGAACTTGAATTTCAGGGATTTTTCGTACTTCTGGAAAATTCTAAATTTTCAGAAAACTTTCCACAAATTCCTTTCGTATACTAACGGAAAAGTTCTGCTCTCACTTTTCCGTACCCATATGACGGATAATAGAGTTTCACGGGTATACTTGAGGTTTAATTAACTATTAGATTTCAATCGTCTGTCGAAGGATCTGATTTTGGAATTCTGTAGCGATATCGAATATTGTGGATAGTATATCGCATAAAATTTTGGTTATTGTGGCACTGAACGTTCCTTCCACTCTCCCCCATTTTGTGCACTGACTACTGTAAGTCTATTATATTACACTAAGAAAAGATTATACTTAAATTGCTGTACAGGCGATTTTAAGTCTACGTATATCAATTGGTGTACCCTTTAAAACAAAATCTATTATAGCTATCAACAGTAAATTTTGTATTTAAGAGTTTTATGAAATATTACTGTAAAGCAGTGCGTTTCACCTTTTCTTAAAAACAGTTGGAAGTCATTATCAGTTTAAAAAGATCTCAAGTTCTAAAAAATTATGTTGCTTCAAAAACTCGAAATAAAAAAAACGCAATTTGTAATGAGTCCTCCTGCAGAAATGTTTGTTTTACAAACCAATAGTATAATGCCCGGCCACACACGACACGGGTCTCGGAGGCCTGCCTCCGTAAGTCGACACCCTTCCATGCCCAGCTCTATCGGCCGACCTCTCACCGATCAAACATCCTTTGGGACATGATGGGACGCACCTACGCCCAGTTCCGGAATGTCGACGAAGTGGCCTGCAATTTGGACACCATCTGGCATGCTATACCTCAGGACAGTATCCGTGAAGTGTATGCATCTTTCCCACGCCCGGTAACCTCTGGTATCCGAGAAGAGTTGGGGCTATAACGTATTGACTTGTTCATCACGTGTAGCTGCTTTATTTGAATGAATGGCCCAACTGCTCAAGAACTGCAATCATTTCTTTTCCTGTACATTGCACATACTAATTTGCATCTCGTTTGGATGATTCCTGTTGGATGCTTCGTTTTTTTTTGTTTTTGGTAAAGACAGGGGCAGATTCACAGGGAAGCCCACGATGCCGGATGGCCTCAAAATTAGCAGTTATTTCTTCATTTTTCTTTTTAAACTTTGTTTTTATTTATTTTTTAATTTTGCTTAAAAAAAAGCTTAAATCATAGGATAATTTTGCTGTTCTGGGTTCGGGAGGGGGGCACGATTCCGTCCAAACTCGAAGTATGTCATCTACAAGTATAAATTTACTAGATTAAATGCAAGCTCACCAGAAATCATTATGAGAGTAATATTACTCACAAGGAAAGCCTTTCAACTGAAGAAACGTGGCGATGAGATAGTACTAAGGGCAAAAACCAATGGGTGTATTTCCGTTTTAGCCCAAATGAACTGGCAGAGGGGAACGAGTGGTCTGAAATGGCCTTAGAGCAGAAGTGGAAAAGATCATGTAACATGCGTTTTGGTGCGTGATACGTGACCCCAAATATCAGCTATGTTCACATGATTCAAAATAAGCTCATGTCATACAAGAAGCAACAAAAACCTTTATTACAGATGTAAATGAACATTTGTGGCATTGAACACATAACCGAAGCAAAGTAATTTGGAACAATTAGAACAACGCAAGATCCCAAAGTTATCAGAGTGCTGAAAATTGTCATTGATATCTGAAAGACAAATATGTTGAACATTATCAAAAGAAGCGTCATCACTTTCACAGTATCCAATTTTTATCCATGGATATAACAACAGGTTGTTGAATTTTTCTGACTGCGATTAATTGTTCATTGACACGTTCAATGATTTTCTCCACTTGTCCTCTAAGGCCATTTCCAGACCACTCGTTCACCTTTTCCAGTTCATTTGGGCGAAAACGGAAATACACCCATTGGTTTTTGCCCTTAGTAATATCTCCTAGCCACGTTTCTTCAATTTTGGAGAGTGAAAGTTGAAAGGCTTCACATTACAACTGAGATCAAAAATTCGGCTATTTCCCTTTCTGGCCAATTTTCATAGAATTTAATGAACATCAAACAGAAGTCATCGCTCTTTCCATGTTTATAAGTGAGTCACGGAAAAATTCTCATTGGCCGCCACCGGGAATCGAACTCAGTGTCTTCCAGTTATGCGCCAGTCATACTTCCACTGCACCACAGCCTCGAATTCCCCCAGGCTCACACATGACTAATTGCCAAGCCACTAAGCAGGTTGCTTCTTGGAGCTCCGCACAATGCTGGGGATTAACCAAAGATGGTAAGCAGCAACTGAACAAATAACCAGAAATAATAACAAGGGTTTGACTTCTGTTTGATGTTCCTAGTCCACTTCAAGTGTCTGTATTAATTATTCATTCGCCATCTAGTTATTTGTTCACTTGCTGCCTACCATCATTGGTGAATCCCAAGCATTGTGCGAGGCTCCAAGAAACCTGCCAAGTGGCTTGTGAATTAGTCATATGGGAGTCTTGGGGAATTCGAAGCCGCTTTGGTGTAGTGAAAGCATGTCCGGCGCTTTACTGGAAGACCCTGGGTTCGATTCCTGGTGGCAGCAAATGAGAATTTTTCCGTGACTCACTTATGAACGTGGAAAGAGCGATGATATATGTTTGATGTTCCTAGTATACGTCAAGTATCTGTATTAATCTAATGAACATTTTGCTCTTTAATCCGGTTTTAGTAATGACTGCTTTTATCCGTCCCTTAAAACTTCTTTTATCTCATTCAGGCAAGTTTAAGGGACAACCAAAATACTTACCGTACGAGTAAATACATGGCATTAGAAAAGCTGGTTTTACGAGACACGGTCCCAGCTCTTTGGGCTCTTCACTGGAGTGGAATCTGATGATATGCGGCAGCAGATCCCTCACCACATATAGCATAAATGTCAGTTAAAGCAATGCCAAAAGCCAACCATACGAAATACATTGTACGTTAAAAATATGCACTTCATAACCATCGCTTTAAAAAATTCCGACTGTACTTCCTTAGCAGCATCTTTCGCATTTGTAACTTCTGCTATTTCTTCCGCATTAGCGTATCACAAAAGCTCTAAGCATTTCATTTCATTAATTTACTATAACAGGTTTTGAGTTATACCTGCAATAAACCGTACATACCACGGTAGAAGTAGCCAAATTACCTTCGGAGGAACCCCAGATGGCATTTTTACGTATATTAGGAGGGTAAAAATGAGTGGGGGAGAGGAGGTACGCAGCAACGAAAAACGTTATTTTTCAAAATTGCGCAGCGAATTGAGGGAATGGGGTGGACCAAAACCAGAGCTCTGCTCAGGGCCCTTGTAACTCTGATTCCGCGACTGGGTAAGAAGTGTAATTAACTATGTGGGTACAATCTTGTGTCAATAATATATCACTATGATATCAGGGTTTTCTTATCTTCTGATCATAACGACTGATTATGGGAGCAAAGTGAATTTTGCCCCCTAATAATTTTACTGATGGGGCAATGCCCACCCAGAATTTTTGTTCCTGTTTAATTAAATAAGTTTTTGTTTTTTGTGTGTATGTCATTTTCGAAATGCGTGAGTTGAAATATTTCTATACAGAAAAAAAATACCCATACTATTCAGGCTATCACGTCCTATGCTAACTGCAAGAAATGCATTTCTTTTTCTTTATAATATGAAATCCACTTATGAGGCAAAAGCGATTGATTTCCAAAAAATAATGAATAACAAATAAATAGAATTTCCATATTCAGAAACTATAGTAAATGTTTAAAACAGTTATGAAAAATGAAATACATAAATAAAAGTACAGAATTGTATAATCTCTAGGTATTTTATTTATCAATATATATTTTGCCCTTTTCATTTTTTGTTTGTGTAAACGCTTTAATTTCGCATGTTTTTTATAAACATTTCGAAATAAAATTTCTCTGGATATTTTTATAAAATCACAGATTGAATTTTATTTTTTAAGATATTAATATTCAGCAAAAGAATATTTCTGTTTCGTTGTTCATTTGCTGATGAGCAATTTCTGTTTCGTTGTTCATTTGCTGATGAGCAGTTTCAGTTGCGTTTTAAAATGTACGTTGAATCTCGTAATTTACGTTCTTGCCCTACTTTTCATTTTCCTCGTGAAAATGGAAGAGACGTGCCCTTGCCACGGCTTATCTATTCTTTCCCGCCTGCTCCCCCCACCCCGATACTTTGGTGAAGGCGGCGCCCTTGCTTCTGATCCTAACTACTTATCCTTTACAAGAACGTTTTCGTAAGGCGGAATTAGAACTAACAAAATATTAAAATTCTTTGATACATTGATACCGCGGTGAAACCTCGGTTATACGTTTTTGTAGGGGATGGCCTTAAAAACGTATAACATGTAAAAAACATATAAAACGTGAAACGAAATTTCAAACTGTTAAATACTACTGAAAACTTCTTATGCTTTGAAGGAGTACAAAATATCCCTGAATAATGATTTATTTAAATCATAGAATTGGCGGCGAAAATAGAAAAATGGCGTTAAGACCCGAGATTTTTTTATTTTAAATAGCGTGCGCAAAGCCATGAGGATGCGCAACAGATTTTTTCTCCAAAACCGAAAGTACCCAGCATACCGTTCTCTGATGGGATCAAGGTTCATCTTTTGGTTGCAAATCATGGTGGAATACAACAAGGCTGTCACAATAAATTGACTCCAAAAGTTGTAACATAGTGGGTTACTTATAAAAAAGAAAATCAAAGAACCGTGTATTTCTGATAATCTGGAAATTCAAATTTTAACGTTTAGTGACTGTAATCGCAAAAAGCGTATAAATGCATTGCATATAATCGAGTTAAAAAGCGATAGTGAAACTGCATTACAAATGATCGTGACTAACGCAGAATTACGTATAAAAGTGAAAACCGTGATAACTTGAGAAACCTATGATAAAGAGGTCCCACTATATGTGGTGTTTTACAAATGCTAACAAAAAATTGCTAATTATTTTATTTGATAGTCCAAAATATTTTTCTTTATTTTCTGAGAATTTGAGATTCCTTTTCAGTTTGAATTTTCTTCTACAGCTAGTGGCATTCACTCGTTTCACTGACTCATTACCTTTATCAAAGTGAATATATGGCTGTGCTGGGTGTATTTATAATGGGCTTGTTAATTTCAACTTCAGTCTTTCGGAACTTTTTCCGGCATTTTCGTAGCAGCGAAACGATGTGGGCAAAGTCCATATAACCTTGTGCTTTAAAACAAAGTTTATATATAATAACTTTGTAGCCCCTCATAGAAGCTTTCACTTGCAGACATTTTGAAAACCTTTATTCATTCAGTCCATTCTCTTTGAACATTTCGTTTGGTATTAGTTTTGCCCATACTCCAACCGTGGACAGCTTCAAGCTCGATATCACGATTAGAGATCGGCCGATAGATGGCAGGATGTCATTGCTCCCTTTCAACCAGAATCTTCGGATTTTTTAATTTGAATTTGCATGAAGATATTTGTTTTTACATTTGAAACGGCACATTCTTACTGCCCCATGTAACCTCTTTTTTTTTGTATTTTTATGTTTTATTCTATTGTTCCTGTTATTTGTTTTTTCTGCATAATAGGGTTATGTTACTTTTTTTAAGTACTGTTGTTAAACAGTTTTTTTTTCGTTTCTGTATTTTAATTTTGCACGGAGTTATTTTTTTCCGAATTGGCACACTTTACTGGTTTTTTTTCTCTTTTTCTGTATTATATTTTTCTGTTGTCTCATGGCTGCATAATAAAATGTTGAACTTAGATGTTAGTCTCAGTGTATTTGCAGTGCATCGTGCTTTCTAGCGGGAGCTCCCAAGTTGTTTCTTCGATGTCCCTTTTTTACTCAGCTTGCAGCAGTGTTTTTTCTGTAAGATATGTAACTGAAAGTTTTTTTGCTTTGTTTTTTGACGAAATTGCATAGGAACGTGCGTTTCAGATTGCTAGATATGTGCGCTTTGTGTAAATGTGAATGTTGGGGCTTGCTTTGCGACGTCAAAATGTTCTTGAGGGTCATCAAATGACTCTCTGAGTGTAGGTTTGCTTTATCGTTTTGGACAATTAATGTGTCGGAAGAAACATGATTCAAGCATTTTTTGAGATATGTGTTCCCTTACACTTTGCACATGGTCCCATAATCTTCTATGATTCCTCTTTACATCGTTACATGATGTGTGGACAGCAATTGGGATCCACTCAAACGTAAGCTAACACTTTTAAGGAGAATCCGAACATTTCATTTGGCTGACAACGTTCTGCAATATTTATATCCACCGAAACGTCCTCTTTCCGCAAAAACACTATTTTTGAGATGTTAATTCTTATCATCAGACAGTTCTTTCCTCGTAGAGTAAACCAATGTACTACTTGATTTACTTTTGCCTGATCAGACAGGTTCCGATTCTTAAGAAAACAAACTTTTTCCTTGGAATACGTAATTGGATGAAGGCATGCAGATGTAACATATCTGATGACCCTTCTAATGGCTAGCCAAAATAAAAACATACAGGGATTGATAGAGTCCACGTGTTGTCATCTTTCATCATCGGCCGATACACAGCAGTACGTTAATGCTCACTCCGCTCGCTCGGAGCGTTCCAGAGTTTCCATTAGATGCCGATCAATCACCATTAGCTGTCTCCTCAGTTACACTGATCTGACGGATCTGAGCAGCAGATTATGTTTTTCCCAGTTGCACTGTTAAAAAAAATCTACTTCTTACACTCCCACACATGTTGGATACAGCACGGAAACTTAACGGCGAACGGAGTGTATAGCTGAGACAGCAACATTTTCATTTCTGCACTGAAAACAAAACAAACAAAAAGAATGCAATAATGTAATTTGAGCAATAATTTCCGATGTACGCTTTTTCTTTGAGAGCCCTACGATAGCGTTGAGACATATGTACGAGGTAACTTAAATATATGTAAGGAACAGCCCCGGTGGTGCGCAGTGGTCTATGCGCTGTCTACCTGACCATTCTGTCGAAGAAGGGTCGGCATTCGAATTCCGATGAGGCATGGATATTGTATTTGTCTTACGATACTGGATCTTATCCCTTCTCTCTGGGAACCAGAAAGTCCAAATTCTGGCCATGTTGTTATTGCTCACAGTGGAGGCTAACGAGCTTAAAAAAAGAACAAGGAAAGTTGATCACCGAATTTTCGGGTGTAATAAGCACCGTCTTTTGAATCCGTTCTGATTTTACGCAAATTAATTTGTCAAAGCTATTCAAAGTCAAATGGAACCAGGTATGGAAAACAATAGATCTGACGAAAGAAATAAGTTTTTCAATCGCTTTAATCCCTCAGATATTGCTGTAAACGGAATCACTCGTGAGCTTACAAACTCTTAGAAACAGAGGTCAATCGACAAAAAAAGGTGTAACTTTACGTCCCCTGGTGGGAAAACCAAGCAGATTATTTTAGGAAGAAAGTATTCTCTAAAGGTTTATCCGTATAAAAGCGAAGAAAATCGGTCGAAGAAAAAAAAAATTAGTCGAGTTTTCAGGAGCCCAGATTTTGCAACAAATAAAATACAGAAGCGGAAATTAAGATTTACGCCCCTGGTCAGTCCAAACTATTTTTTTACAAAAATTGGAAAATTATGTGCAAACTATCTTCCATCAGGAGCTGTATCCGGTGCAGAAAGAATTTTTCAAAATCGGAGATTTAGAAGCAGAGATATAGGGGGGAACGCAATTTACCACTACACCCCTAGGGGAAAGTCTATATGAATTACTTGAAAATTTTGAAATTATATGAAAAACATTGCTAACACGGAAAACACTATCCAACAAAGAAGAAATTTTTCAAATCGGACTCCTAGAAGTAGAGATATTGACAAAAATAATATGTTACATTCTTACGCCCCCTGGCAGAGAAACTGTGGAATATTTTAAGAAGAAAATATTCGAAAAGGTTTATCACCGATGTTAGGTGCATCAGTCCACAGAAAGAAGTTTTTCAATCGATATTTTAGAAGCTCAGATTTTATGTCCAAATACATCAGAAGCAAAAAGTAACACTTACGCCCCCTGGTGGCCAAATTATTCTTTACTAAAAATTTGAAATTGTATGCAAAAGATTTTCCATCAGAAGATGTGATCTGCTGAAGAAGAAATTCTTTTTCAAATCGGAGTTTTAGAAGAAGAGTTATCCGGGGAAAATGTAATTTATTTTTACGCTCCCTAGTGAAAAAATCTATGCGTAATTTGAAAAAAGTAACTATATCTAAAATACTCTTCGACATAAATGGAATCGAAAGATATAAATTTGTTTTCAATCGGATGTTTAGAACTAAATATGTGAAATAAAACGTATTTTTTGAATTCGACATCATCTACATATACGCCCTCTACCAGCAAAATTGTACATCGTATTAAAAAAGACGAAAATAAAAAATCATCATTTGCATATTTTCAAGCTTCCCAATGCAAAAGAAATTTTTCAAATCGGACTAATAGTTGCTGAGATATCGTGGGTACAGACGGAAGGTCGGACTGACGGACGGACGGACAAACCGATAACAGAAGCACGATCATTTTTTACAAAAGATGCGCTAAAAAAGGGTACACGTGTCCCTTTTGGGGACTGACGAAAATTTATTTTAACTGGAAGTAACTCCAGAATACGTGCACAACCTTCTTTGAGTGTTGAGTGTCAATATCACTTTGTACGTGTGGGGTCCGAAATCTGATAGTGTATCAAAAAACTTTTGATACGCTCTCAGATGTCCGATTCTTGGTTTGGATTTTATTGAAGAATGCCGTATAATTTTTTCAAAGCGACAGGTTTTTGTTCTCGAAAATGTATTATTATTTTCATTACTCATTTCATATATTTTAAATAACTGTTTTATAAAAGAAATCAGGGCTGTATTTTTTTTATTTATATACGAAAAAACAAATTCATGCCTTTAAAAATTTCAGTAAGCAGTCATTCCTTTAGAAATGATAGCGAATGTCATGGAAGATGGAAACATTTCTTTAAATGAAGAAACACATTCGTAATGGGTTTGGCCCATAATGAGGCGAACAGACGAATCTTTCCAAGGAGACCACCTACTCCAAAACATTTGCTATGACGGAGGGATTTTGTTTCCTCAAGGATGGGGTATATCTATTTGGCATGAATAAATCAGCTGAATACTTAAATTAATGAATTGATTACATGCCAGGGAGGAACTGTTTGATTATGCGAATCAGTACCTGAAGGCAGTGTTCCGAGGAAATGCAATTCCGTCGGAATAAATATTCACATAATATCGTCGGCCAAATGAATTTTTCTTATTTCCCTCTATTTGTAAGGACGCAAATTAGTCTGCTTTTGTAGGGACTCAAGTTAGTTGTCTATAACACTGATACCAGTCTCAAAAAGTGTCTCAGTGAACGTCGTGACTTCACCCTATGATGATTCTTCCATATGTCTCATCGTAGTAAAATCCTTTTGCCAAAACAATACACTAGAATCATCAAGAGGAATATGAGCAACATGGTACAACTTTCCAACCTATACGGGAACTACAGCTGATCCTTCACTTTAAACGTGCTTTTCCAGACTCCTGTATTGCCCAAAACTATAAAATATATCCATTCTGGCAGTCATTGTCCCTCTGTTCGTCATGGTATTGGTGGCAATCCTTGCTTTTCACATCAAAAAATAAGCGTAGCTTCATTCGTGCCAATTTTATTGAAGAATCGCTACAAATTCCACATCTTACAGCACAGTAAAGAAGGCGTCCTAAACAAAACAAAAAAAACTTAATGGCTCCCTCTACAAAGCACACATTCAACAAACCAACTGGAACTAAGACCTACTAAACACGCCAAGGAAAAGAGCGGATGTGCTGACATCCTCAGCCGATCTGTAATCATAACAAATAAAAATAATTAACGGCGAGCAGGCCGCAGTGGAAAGTATAGCCCGGTATTCTTAGAAAGATATTTTATTTACGAATCGTCATTTTTTTCCTCCAGGAAGGGTACAACCACGATTGAGAAAGTCAGTGTGTGACAAGCAGTCGTCCGTCCTTAATATGGTGTCAGTGGTTCCTGAGGGTAGAGAACCCGTGCAGTACAGCAGGCGCTTCTTTCATTCCTCTGCCTGAACCTGAGGACCTGTATCTCTCGGACGAGTGTTCAAAGTCCAGCGATTCAAAACCTCTGTTGTCACCTGGATTATTTCGGTTTCTCCTTTGATCGAAAACCCTGTTAGATGGAATAATTCAAGCATTTTACTTTCCAATAAGAATTTCTTTAAACTGAAAAGAGATAATTATTTTTTAGTGGAATTTGTAGACAAAATATTTTGTGCGCACTATATAAAGGACACGTATTTCCTTTTTTAGCACCTCTCTTTGTAAAAAAAGATCGTGCTTCTGTTATCGGTTTGTCCGTCCGTCCGTCCGTCAGTCCGACCCTCGTCTGTAGGATGTAAGGTCAGGTGATGCGTAACATCACAGCCTCTCCTTGACAAATGACAACCCCGCCTTTTCGTGGTGCATCCTGTTCCCACTAAAGGGCTCTGACGACCGCCAATAGCGGTATAACTATACCATCGGGATCAGAGGAAATGCTATCCCACACTCACCAACCCGCTTGGCCAGCGTGGTGAGTTATGACCAAACACCTCCAAAATGACTCTACAACTTAAATCTTGGCCCTCAGTCTCCGGCAGCTGGAATGTACCTGGCCAAGGCAGCGGCCAATTACGACATGAAACCCAGGGTGCTAAGAATCCTCGGAGGACCGGACTAGGCTGCCATCTGATGCTGACCTTGGCTACATATAACGAACGCCCCCTATCTTCTGATTCAAGGCTTCTTAAATTGGAAGAGGAACTACAAAGGATCCAAAGTGGGACATCGTCGGGCTAAGTGAGGTAAGGAGAAAAGGAGAAGATCTCACTGAACTGAAAAGTGAACATCTCTCTACTATTGTGGGACAG